>JAOYNQ010000012.1:10196101-10215258 GCA_026259685.1 Tagetes patula
GCTATGAAAGAACAGAGGAGATAAATCTATTAGGTATTTTTATAATTTTGTGGTGTTATTTTTATTACTATATGAACATCCGAGGAAATTTTTTTTAAGCTACCTCTGAATTTTCGGACTGGCTCCGCCACCGGAATGACTTGTCCTTTTTTACATGGGTGTGTTTAATCATTACACTAAAATAAAAGTAAAAATGTGTTGGGGATTGAAGTAGGGGTGGATGTGTTAGGGATTTATGTCTTGTTTTAATAAATAGAACAAAGAATGACTTGATAGAAAGATCAAGACGGGAATATGTCCACAAGATATATGAAAATAAAATGTCTTCAATAATAAAAACTTGAATGATGTTTACTCGATCAAATGAATCTTATTTCAAGCTTCCACGAAGAACACGTGTAACATTTTATCGATACAACTCAAATTGATATGACAAGTACTAAGACTCTCCAACTTCTCCCATATATATTTACTCATAAAAGCATTAGAGCAACGTCATACAATCTTATATCCACCCTCATATGTAATCAATATCAACATCTTTCTCTTTACTCCTATATCAAAAGGGGTTAGAGTGGGCGGAGCACCGGCGAGAAGGGGGGTGATGAGATGGACGGTTGACGAGGTGGGTGATGTCGTGACGAGCTCCGGAGCTAGTTTAGTAACTCGCGAGGGAAGGATTTGTGAGGGGAAGCTTGTGGGAGCTCGTGGCTCCGGCGAGATGTGTTCCATCAAAGACGAGATCTAACGAGGTGGAAGCTCATCGAAGCTTGTGGGTGACACTTCGGGTGGTCTTATTGGTTATTAGTAAATACCATTTCAGTATTTTCCCTCAAAATTATCTCAACTTGACCTTTAATAAATTAAAAAATCCCCAAATTAATTGCAAATAGTTACTTATATAATAGTATTTATTGTTAAATCTATACCATTTTCATATAACTACTAAATATGATACCCGAGCCGCGTTATTTTAAAGAAAAATAGAAAATTAACATTTCCTTGTGTTGTTTAGAAATTTTTTTTTTGTGTTTAAGGAATACGATAGGAGAACAAAGCCCCGAGTAATTTTTTTCAAATTCGATTTATATTGTAATTTATAATTTTTTAATATGTTATTTTTTTTATCATTGGGTTTTTTCTTCACATATGATAAAACATATTTTGTATGTGAACGACTGAAAATTACATTTTTTTATAATATTAATCACCATAATTATAAGTTTCAACTTCTACTCCACTGCTACTTCCGCTGAGCTGACTATCTGTCTGTTTCTCTGTTCCAATCATCTCTCTCAAATCCATGTTCATTCACACTCAAATCCCACTATTCATAAACACACGACTTATTATGGACTATGATGAAGCTATGTTAATCAAGGTAATGACTGATAAACAAATAGAAGTTCTTCGTAAACAAATCGCCATTTACGCCACCATTTGCCAACAACTCGTTCATTTGCACAAATCCATCTCTTCCCATCACCATCTTCCTGGTTCGTCTCTGTTTTTTTTTCAATTATAATACTTTTCATCGTTTTCGGTTAATTCTTCTCGTGGGTTTTGCTTAAATACATCGTTCGTTGTCTGATTTTGATATTTTGTGAATCTTGAAATCGAAACTCTGTTCGCATTGAGGCAAGGAACTCGAACCGAATTTTCCGGGCGGCAAAGGTGGACACCAACACCGGTTCAACTTCAGTTTCTGGAACGATTATTTGAGCAAGGAAACGGGACACCAAGTAAACAATAGATCAAAGAAATAACATCTGAATTATCACAACATGGTTTCAAAACCGGCGTGCACGGTCAAAGAGGAAGCAACAGATCCATGCAACTAACAATGGTGAATCTGAAGTTGACACAGAGGTTGAGTCGCCGAAACTACAGCAGAATTTAACATCAGCAAGTGATGGTGTGTGTTTGCAGAACGTGAATGTAGGTTCGGTAGATCAATGGGGTTAAAAGGTTGAACCTGTTTACCCGTCCGATCCAGGTTCGAACTTCGAAGCCTGCATTTGTATAACAGTTTTATTACTTTACCTTTGTTCTTAGTTATAGTTATGTGTTTCTTGTTTAGTATGGTGTTTGATAAACTCATATTGTTATGGCAACTATAAGAATCAAACCCAAAACAAATCAAACTTATAACAAATTTCTATCGGTTCTTAACACGACATTCTAATAATTAAGTGTTATACATCACAACTAAAAATTCAGGGTATAATATCTACGAGGTATATATATTTTGTAATGTATTTATCTTAAAAAATATAACTGTTAAAAAAACTAATTGCTTGCTCTCCATTGTCTTTAAGATTTAATAGAGGTTTACACAAGTTGTATTATGTTGTATTTAGGGTCGTAAATGAAACGAATTTTTAACAAACGGTTCGTAAATTATTTGACTTGATGTCCGTTTGTGTTCGTTATTCGTTCGTTAAGTTAAACAAACAAATACGGACATAATTCTTGTTCCTTTTCATTCATTTATCCTATAAAAACTTAGAAAAAATCTATTAATGATTCAAATGAATTGCCTTAGGAAATTGTTATTGATTATTGCCTTTTCTTCTATATAATATAGAAAAATAAATTTTGCTTATGTGTCAACTATTTAGAGTTATTTTGCTTACTTGGCATTATTTGAGAGTTTCTCTCATAATAATAATTTTATAATTAAAATATATATACATAATCTATATAATATATTATAATAAAACGAATTATATTTTGAACCCCTAATATTAGGAGAAATCAGAAAAAACTTAAGAATAATTACGTTTTCAACCCTTTTTACTAGGGTGTGAACGGGTCGGCTTATATTTAATAAGGTATATAAATGAAACTTAAGAATAAATTAGTAATATGCTATAATTAAATATTTTAGTATCTTTTAACCATCCATAACTTTTTATATGATATTATTTTTTAAAAAAAATTTACATCATAAAACATTCAATTTAATTCTCTTTAATTTGAATATAATATTGCTATATTAAAAAAATAGTTTTTAAATATATCTTGTGTTTAGGTTTTATAACGGTTTTATCTAAAAATTGATTGGAACCTTCCGTGCCCATGAATAACGTTAAAATCATCTGGGTATTATTTTCCGAGCATAGCGGGCACTAAACTAGTTAGAATATTTAAATAGGTGTTCAAATAACCAGTTTTTCTTAAATTGTAACGTTTAAATAATAAAAAGATTATATCATTTGACATGTGTGGATGAGAACGAGACGGATAATACATGTTTCCATAACCGTACGTAGATACATCCCTTTCGCTTCTCTCTAATTCTTTAACGGAAGTGGTTTATTAATTTTTTTTACTTCTTATTTTTGAAAAGTGTTTTTAGAAACATATTTTGAAATTTTTAAAGAAGTTTTTTTTATCTATATGCTTCTTTTAAAAAACGTTTTAAAGTTTTTATTCTAAAAAACCTTTAATTTTATCAACAACTTTTTTTAACAACCAAGTTATCATATTCTACTCTTAAATTATGCACACATGTGACATGTCTAGGTTTTAACATTTAACCCGAGACATCTAATATAACATGAAATGTCTCTAACAAGTAAGTTAGTTCCGCATTGACTGTTTATTTATTTTTTAATAAAGCATAAAGTATTTTGTTTTTTAACCTTTTAAAAGTAAACAAGTTTAAAAGTAATGATTTTCCAGAGAACGAATATGACATTTTTTTATAAAGAAAGAGTATGACAAATAAGAGACACGACACGTTAAAAAAATCTACCTTTAGTTTGACTTGCCTTGTTTTACTTTTAACAAGATAAAAAAGAATATGGCTCCCAAACGAATTGTCGTTCTTGTTTCATAATTATTTGCTTTTCTTCTATAAAAGAAAAAGAAAAGAAAATAAAATAAAACAAAAGCATGCTTATGCGGGGAGCTTGTATAATTTTATTTTGCAGGGATAAGCTTGAAAGATGTTATGTATCAATATAAAATAAAGAGTTGTTATCAACGATTTAAAGAAATTTTGGACCACATGATAACTAGTACGTACCAAATAGATGTTTGACACCTATTATATATGTGCCGAAATTCCATGCAAAATATATGAAGTTGTACCGGCTAGTCATACAATGCCCACATATATATCTATTTAATTATTTTAATGAGCGAAAGATATATAATTAATATCAATATGACACTCACACGTTTTGTCATATCATTCGCTACTACAGCAAGAAGGTTGTTTTACGTCCATAGCCTATCTTTCTCAAATTTATGAGGGTTTTTCTGTAACAGATTCATCCTTAGGTTTTTTTAACGCGTTCGTTTTGGATCCTATAAGCGATTAATATTCTTATTGTTTACTGTAAAGTATATCTAATGCAACTAACAATGATACGAATAGTGTGTAAAATTTTGAACTTTTCATGTTGATGATACGTTACATGTTTTTGAGTTGTATAATGTGGTAGATAACACATGCGTGCATGATTTTATTAATATTTTAGCAATTTAGCTCTATGCACTAAACAGAGAACTATTAGACCAATTTATGTTATAAAGGTTACAACTTACAATGTTACATGTTGAATGGTTAAAAAGTTTGATTGGTTACGTACTGAATAAGTGTAAATTTAGTTCAAATTCCTAGACATCATGCGACATGCGGACACAAATGCAGCTTCATAAACTTGTGTCCATGTGAGTTTAGTTCTTTTTCATCGCAGGCCTCACAGTCCCTCGTTCAAACTATTCCCATCATCTAATTCGGTTACAAAGATACGCAATCAGGTATGAGATCGAGACTACTGAAATTTTGTCCCATCGTAGGGTTGTTGCGGGCCATATTACTAGTGAGTTCTTTTGAATAGTGACTTGTCTGGTTTTGTTACTTTTGAGATTGTACCTGTTACTCTTAGGATCTTCTTGGTAAAGGTGTTTGATATACGAACCGGGTTTGAAAATTGAGGATGTTTCTTTATGAAATGTTTGGATGTTGGACTATTATTATATGTTTTGAACTTTTTATCATTCTTGAAATATATATCTAGTTTTGAAGATGAAAATAAAAGTAAATTACTGTTGACAAATTCGGTTTCACTTAGAATTGGACATTTAAATTCGAATCGAATTTTGTTGTGAATACGAATCAATTTCGAGTTAGAAGTGAATACTTAAAATCTAATTCGAACACTAATCGAATCTGAATCCAATTTAAAAAAATCAAAATTTGAATAATTCGAGAATTCGGATTTTGATTCCTTGAATACCCTACTTCTCTGTACTGATATAGTCAGACCTTCATTTATTTTAGTACACATTTAAAAGATGTGTTTTTAAATAGTTGAATTACTACCGCTTTGAATATGATATATAACACTTCAATCTAACCAATTTTATTTAAAAAACTAAGAATGATGTTTGATAACTTGATACTTCATACATCAAAATAGAAGTCAAACGGTCAAAAGATACGCTCCTAATAATTTTTTTTTATTTTTTCCAACTAAACCTAATGCAATTAGATGCACCTTTTGTAAGTGTTTACGTAACTTTTTATCATTTTATACTGCACTTTTATATTACAAAACTCATCACATGCTTTACCTAAAAAAAAGTTGATTTGATTTGATATATATAAATTTGGCAACAATCAATATTGGGTGAATGTTATTCCAACGTAACACAAAGGTGAAAGTAAATAACAAATTGTTTTACTGGATTTGTGTTTTATGGTATTTAGAAATGTAACAAATCAAAATTATATTTGTATTTGTATTTGTATATGATCTTCATTCATTCTCTCTCTCAAAAAACAAAACTAGTTGCACACCATTTTTCCTTCCACATCTCAAAACCCTAATTCTAACAAACAAGATCAGGTATATAATTATTCTTCAATTCCTTCAACTCTTGTTGAATTAATCTCTATTAATCGAATTGTGTTAATTAAACAAACAACACATCTTATTTCAATAGCTCGATTGGATTTGCAGAAATTTGTTGAATCAAAGTCGAGATTATATGTTTTGAATATTGTTTTGATTGAATTGATCCTTGCTTTAATGTATCTAGCTGTGGATATTGAAACTGGATTCGGATATTCTAAATTTCTAATTTTGTTTGGTTAATATTGAATTGAATCTGAATTATGGGCATCTGATTATTATTATTGTGAATAAAATGAACAATTTGGTGGAAACTTGTGCTAGGGTTTCAGGATTTTAAAAAGAAATGAGATTTAGTTGCTGTTGTGTTAATTTCTTATATTGATTATAAGCCATAAGATTATTCCTTCAAATTTGTATGCAGAGCACATTGCATACAAACTGTTTGAAGATATTACTTTGATGTAACGAATAATGGAAGGAAACATATGTGATGTTAATCATTTGGATACTGATGTACTTTTGCCTCCACGAAAGCGGTTACTTGCTTGTTTGAAAAGGCAAAACAGTGATGTCAACGGGAATTCAAATTCAAATTCGAATACCAATTCACCATCCATTTGTAACTCATTGGATCAGTTAGATGCGCGTATCAGTTACCTGTTAAAAGCTCATTTGAGTAATGATAATCCTTCACAAGAGGAGATAGTGACAGCTTCAAAAGCAGCAGCTGACGTTGCAGTCAAAGTTGCAATGGCAGCAAGAGCTGCAGCTCAAGAGAAGGCGGTAATTGCAGCAAAAGCTATGGCTGCTGCGAAAAAAGCATTAGAATTAGTAGCAAATGCTGATGATGGTCAAGAAATATCATCTTCTGCAGAACGACAATTGGAAGATAGTAGAACGAAAAAGCAGATTGATTTTCAAATGCTGTGTGACAATAAGAAACTGATGTTAGGAAATGGTAAAACAGATGACGAAGAATTAGCTCGTAAATTGCATCAGTCTATAAACAGCTCCCCAAGAATTTCAAAGTGTGGTGTGCAATCTCACAAGCACAAAAAGCTTAAAACTTTAGAAAATGGTAGGATTAGCAATGACAGAATAGTTGGTGAAGGGGTTTCTCCTTCTAGACATGAAAAACAAGCGGAGAACAAGTCAATGTCAAAGTTGGAAAACGGGACAAAGGCGAAATGTGGTGATGATGATGTCACTGATTTTGGTAGAAAGAGGGGAAGAATGAAACAGAAGAAGCTGCCGTTAAGCATTTGTCATTATAGGGATCAGGCAACCCCGAAAGAAGATGTTACTTGTAGGAGCCCGTTATCTGTTGGGCCCTCTGCCCGTGAGAGAGGCCCGTTGTGGAAGTGCCAGGCGTTTAAGGCACCCGCTTGTGTAAAACAAAACAAAGTTATGCAGTTGTGATGATTATATCTTTTTCATACAACATTAATATTGGACAGAAAAGTGGCTCAGGTAATCTTTATCTTTGTTTCTACTAACTTATGTTCTTCTTTCATAGTTTTCACTTTTCAGTGATATCGTTGGGCTTCGGGCTTCCTACATTAATGTTTGTGTGTATAACTTCCCTAATAGCATTTGAAAGTATTATGTTATACTTTCCGTTACAAGATTATGATTATAGACAATATAATAACAAGAGCACGATAGCTTATCTAGAGATTAAACAGTAAGGGGGTGTTTGGATGTGTGTCTTCAGTTTGGTTTTATGATTTCAAATAAGCATAATCGGATGATCAGCTGTAACAAAACTGGTTACATGTGATAGTGTTTAATGTATACTTTTTGTGTTTTGCTCGTATAATAGGCCGCTTTAAAATAACCAATAAGTATATTCTTGTAAAAGGAGTTACGTCTTGTAAATTAGGTTTAAAGTAGGGGTAATTAGGAAATTTTATCATACCTTTTGAGTTTTGATAGGCAGTTGTGTTGTAGGTAAAGAAAAACTGTTTAATTATCTAAACAATCTGATAATTAGAAGCATCATACTCTAACACGTCTCGTTGTTTATGGGCACAAATCCAAGCATCCCCTAAAATAAAGTTGTAAAGCAGGGTCCTTTGGTAGAACTTAGAAAATATTAATTTGATAGCTTGATTGTAGAACTTGAATCACAACTTCCCTTTTTTTGTTCCATTGGTATTATTTCTTGATGGTCTCGTTAAAGTTAACACACATTGTAATGAAAATATTTAAATTTATTTTTAAACAAACCGTTTGTGTAAGATACTAACATGGATATAACTGAATGTTTAGTTAATGTCAGGTGTGCAGGGTGAAATTGAACTTGTAGAGGATCACTTCTGTGAGATGATTAGTGAGCTTATTGATTACAAGACTTGTTGTAGCAGTAGAAATGCTTGAAATTGTTGATGATCTTTTACTCAATAATAGTAACATAATATAATATAATAGCAATAGTAGTAATAATATTTGTGGTTGTTTATCTTTGACATGGGTTTGTAAGACAGGGCAATTTTTTTCTGTTGAATAACTGAAAATGCTTCCTTGTTCAACTTCCAGTTTTGTTGTAATGATATTGTAAGTGCTCAATAATGAATCTTTTTAGTTTATGAGTACCTTATTGCCTTATGTAGAAAGACATGAGTTAAATTGGCTTATATTTAATAAATAACTATAAATAAATAAATAACAGACCAAGCAAAAACCAAACTCGAGCTTATAAAATTATCCAAAGCTAGATCAAACGTCAAAGATACAACTCGAATGAGTCAAATTGTCTTAAGTTAAAATGGTCAATTATATTGTCTAATAAAATAAACATTTTGGCTTTTTATTTTTGTCTGCATAAAAACCCTTAGTAGATGTCAAAGATATTTTTTACAAACCCGGTAAAAACAAGCCATTAAGAAAGATATTAGGAGTGAAGGATACATATAAACTTGAATATTTTTTAAAAACAAATCATGATACCTTTTTATAGTAAAAGGTCATCGAATGTTCAAAAGTCAATGATATTGTTGATTTGTTTCTGCCGATATTGGCAAAATACTATGTCCGGAAAAAGGTTGGGTTCACACACGACACCGTCAAGAAATATCATTGAAAGTATGAAAGTAACAATGTTCATTAACTGTTAAAAAAGGCCAATAGGATAGTTTAATTTTTTAACAACACATTAACACCCGGGTCCTGCGATACGGCGAACGTGTCATAGTTGACACGTTTTAGACTTAACATGTGCAGTGCGTTGCATTGCCGTGTTTTTTTACTTTGTTGCATGCACGTGTTACGATTGTGACATTAACGTGTGATGTCACCACATCATGATTATAACATTTGTGTGTGATTTCGTTAAACAAGTTACGTTCATGACAATAACATCATTAGATATAGATAAAATAGTATTATGTTTTGCACTTCGCGACGTAAAGTTATTGTGACAATAACGTCGTTAAATATAGATAAAAATAGTATAATGTTTCACACGTCGTGACGTAAAATTGTAAAAATAGTTTAAAAGACTAATAAAACATAAGAATAAAAAGTTATAAAATAAAAGAAAAAAAAATCTTTGCTTCGACCTTGTATAATTATATACAATTTTTATATTTTCAATAACAAATACTTCTAATAATTTACCATCAATCTTTTAGTTATGAATTACGTAATTTACCATTGATCTTTTAACATGAAGTACACCGCTTAACGATTTAAATGTATCATTCTATTCATAATAATCTATTAAAAAAACTAGGATCAACAATCAGATACTTAAAATCAGTTGTTTACCATTTTCTTTTCATATTTTAAGCATACAACAAAGCATATGTATAATAAACATGATCCACATTATATATCAATGTTAAGTTAATTAATTAATTATGTAGATACAAACTAACAGATTTAAAATTTTCTTGTCTTAATGACTGCTGGTTCACCCGCAAAACTCTCAAATTGAGGCTGATTTGACGACTTGGTTTTGATTTGCTGTTGATCAAAACCATTACAAACCAAACCGGACTAAGAAGTAAGAACAACCAAACACAAGAAATATAAAACTTTGTGAAATAAAAAACAACTAACAACACAAATTTGTTGTAACAACTTCAAACATGAAGATTTTATGCAACACTTTCCATACCAAAAATCCAGATATCTATCATCTGAAATACAAATTATAACATTATCAATCCAACTCCTTCTCAACCTTAATCCCCATTGACTTAGCAGTACCAATAATAGACTTGGAAATCGCCTCCAACGACATGTACTCACAATACGGATCCGCTTGTTTCACCTTAGCAATTTCATAAATATGCTTCAACGTTAAAGTTGATGCAACAACATGACCAGCCCGTCCACTTCCAGACTCGATCCCAGCGGCCTTCTTTAGGTACCAAGTGACGGAGGGAGACCGAACACTGAGCTCAAAAGTGTTATCTTTAAAGACAGTAACAGTTGCAGCCATAGGAGCATCTGGTTTGTATTTTTGAGTCCTAGCATTGAAGTCCTTGCAAAATGCCATTAGGTTAACTTTGTATTGACCTATTGCCGGACCGACTGGTGGCCCGGGCCTTGCTCCGCCTGCTGGTATCGTTAACCGGACTGTTGCAGCCACTGGTCGACGTGTTAAAATCTCCTTTAGTGACGCCATTTTCTACCTTCTTCCAATTCAACAACAACAAATTAACTAATCAAGCTTGAACTGAAACATATATACATCGAAATAGAAAGCATAACAAAAATTGAAGGTTAAAATGAGAAAGATGGAATTAAAAGTGAGGATAAGAAATGAGAATCAATTAAGACGAGAATTGAATGAGATCTGCATCTAAAGCTATGATACGATGAGGAACAGTAATTGATTTGTGAGTCTAACCTATTACGGTGTTGTAGTTAGATCGTAGGAATATGCGTAACAAGAAGGAGAGAAATTGGATGATACCTTGGTATGAGAGGAGGATGAAGACGATAACCGGATTGATTGATTGAGCGGATCGCCGCCGTCACCAGCTGAGTTTTCGATTTCTTTGCGTTTTGGGGAAGATGATCATCGAAAAGTTTTTTTGTTTTAGTTTTAGCCCATTGGGCCAGTTCAGATGCAAAATGATACCTGGTGAAAATATTATATGATAGCCCTTTTACATGCATATATATATGGTCTAAACTCTAAAGTTCTAAAATGTGTTGCCAAGTCGTGGTTCTTTGTGTGGGTGAGCGTTAGTCAAGTGGTGTGAAATGACCAAATTTTCTTTAGAGGTAAAATAGTAGGAACACAAGTAGCTGATGTTGAAAAGCATAAAACCATAAGAGGTTTTTGAAGAGGGATGATTAACCGACCCATGCAACATAAAACAGGAAGCTCGTGTTTGCAACATATTGGCTTGGTAACCTTACCCATACGTCGGCAGAAGTAACCTTAACAACTAAGGAAACCAAAGTCTAATGGATAATGGAGGGGATTGACGGGTAATGACCCTTATTTACACTCGGCGTGCTGATTATAGCAACAAGTAACCATGCATTAAACGGAAAGATAAGCAACGTCTCTTTGCCATAAATGTAGTGCATACCTTGACCCTCAACAAGATCTTTGATCCAACGGATTAACTGAACAACCACCAAGGACCGGGGAGGGAAACAAGAACTCGGCTAAGGCATAATGATGAAGCA
Organism: Tagetes patula; assembly: GCA_026259685.1. Taxonomy (NCBI): domain Eukaryota; kingdom Viridiplantae; phylum Streptophyta; class Magnoliopsida; order Asterales; family Asteraceae; genus Tagetes; species Tagetes patula. The sequence continues at coordinate 10,207,627 of JAOYNQ010000012.1, forward strand.
TTGGTCCAGGAGGTACCATCTCAGATACATTCTTCTTACTTATTCACTTCATTTACTAGCCTCATTAAACTCTCTCATTTACTTTAAACATTCACACTTCATCTATTCAACAACATTCAATGAAACTAACATTTACTACTCTAACTATCCTCTCATAAACACATGTTGATTCCCACGTCCACGTCCGAGCTTGACCGAGTTCTCTGTAATGAGTAACAATTATTATTTTTATGAGATTCGTATGGGGTTGTTCCAGGAAGATTCGATGAGTTGTTTAATTTTACCCATTGGAGTGAAGATTTTAGATTCGACATTGTTGACATTGAGAAATATAAATTTTTAGAGGTGTACAAATAAAGTTACGGGTCAAAACTGGTATGCACTGGGCAAAAAATTGTCAAATAAAGTTTTTGCCCAAATTGGTTCAAGTTGGAATAGGTTATCAAGGGGAAGATCGGTTTGAAACCGGATTTGGTTACGGCCAGTTTCAAACCGATTTTAAAGTATAAGATTACAAACAAATTTCAATCCAATGGTTCGGTTACAGTCCAAACCATGTTCAACCAAACCAGTTTACAAAGATGGATTTGGGTTCAAAACATGGTTTGGTTCCCAATTTAGTATCTTTGTGCACTTCTATGAAACAGTATTCAAGTCATTACGATATATGTCAAGTTCGACCCTTATATACAAAGGGGTCAGTTACCCGAGTCAGAAATTTGTTTAAACAATAAGCTACGTATAGTAGCTGCAGATACATGCATATTTGTGTACATCTAATAAATTTATACGATTAAAATAAAACCAAATATTTATAAACAATATTATAGATGTTTATCATATTACAAATAATATATATACATACATGGACACAACAGTCTTATAATACATTGATTAATTAATAATATATTATTATAATTAATAGTTGCCTAAGTACTTTTGGAACCAGTCTTCTTCCTTGCAGTAATGATACATAACATTGTATACCTCCATTAACAGTCTGGGAAACCTACTGCCAAAATATTCATCAAAGCCTTCAGGTATAGATCCCAACAATTCCTGTGAATCACATTGTGCAAAACAAGACCCGTCACTAAACGTCAATAAACTTCACGTTTTGTATGTTTCACTAGTCAGACCAGTTGAATCGGACTCAAAAACGAGATAACGTAAGAAACTAAATTCAATATTTAAATGTTTTGTTATGTTAATAAAACTTAAAGGGATACATCATTGTAATGATAGCTTATTTCGAATAACATGCAGCAAAACAAAACCAAACCTGAATTTCTTTGGGTAGTTCTCTGTAATGATTCAGCTTGTTCCGAATGACACGTAGCAAGTCCCGAACGCTGTTGTATTTATAACGCCTGTAACGTCCTATGTTAGTAATAAATGCAGGTTCCATCTTTTCATCCCATCTTCCACCCAAAGCTACAAAACCTTTGCTTTCTAATGCTCCAAGAATAATAGAATCAACTTCCCTATCTTCCAATTCCACCCTGTCACTTGTGTCGCGCAAAAACGATACTCGCATCTCAGAATTCCAAAACAGAGGGTGGTGTAACACCTCTGATGCCTTTGGCCTGACACAAATAATAAAAAATAATAATTTTAAGAAAATAATAGTGATGATCAAGTGATTAAATACCTTGAGTTTAACAAGGTTAAGTTGTACCTGAGTTCAGCATTATGGTTTAACAATCGAGAGAAGAGATTCACTGCTTCAGGAATGTGCTCCACCAAGAAAAGGTTCACTAGATTTTTGGCTACGTTGACATCGCGTTCAAGATGGTCGCCAAATGGATGCCTGCCACATGTAATGCAGAAAAACAGGACACATCCTAAACTAAACAAATCTACGGCTCGAGTTTGGCGTCCAAGAAGAAGTTGTTCGGGTGCTTGCCATCCAGAACTTCCAGAACCTGATGTAACAAATCAGTAACAAAATGAAAAAAAAAGCAATTAATGAAGTTAAGTTGACATCACTTATTACTTACCTGTAGCATGATGTCCCAATGATGACATGTCGCCAACAAGACGTCTACTTATACCCATATCAGAAAGTTTGCCACATAGGACTTTGTCTTTAACTATCAACACATTGTGAGGTTTAAGATCCCGATGAATAATCCCCAGTTCGTGAAGATGTACAAGACCAGATACGATATCCCTATCATATATTTAAAGGAAAAATATTACATAAGTTGAAAACTTTGTGGTGGAATGAGAATTAAAAAAATTAAAGACAAAAAGACTCTACCTCATCAACTTTAACAAGATAGGAGAAGGGTAGCCGTTTGGCCTCCATAAACAAATGCCATGCATGACATCATTCATCATTCGGGTGTTTGTAGATCTAACGTTTGGGGAAGATTCCGAATACATTTGAATTAAATCGTAAAGGCTGCAAGCACAACGCTCCAGTGATAGATAAACAAAGTCATGATCATATTCCACACCATACCAACGAACAATATTCGGATGTTGGTCAGAAGCAATAAGGTTTTGAATTTCTTTGAAGGCAACATCATGGTGGGCCCTCACAAGACGTTTCACAGCTACCTTACGACCATCGTATATTCCTTCAAGAACAATAGTTCCGTTACTCCCCTTTGCAATTTCTTTACTTGACACAAATAACTTACCAATTGACCGCCCTTCCATATCACATTCGATTAAATGATTAAAAATCAATGAACTTTTATCACTATTAACCTCTGGAATTCCACTTTCATCATCATTCCCATAATTCTTCCCAGATTTCCGATGTCTTTTCCTTCTTGAAGAAGAAGATTTTGCATTTTTGTTCAGCATCACAGACGATAGAGTATGATGGCGATACATAAGAAATCCAATCACAGCAATGAGAACCAAAATTATGATGAATGCTATATGCCTTTCAGCAACTACATGCTTTCTTGCATCTTGTGGGCCCAGGATTTCAGGACCCACTTCCATGCTAGGCAAAGAGAACATGGTCTGGGTTTCAAAATCATTATCGCGGGAATATTTTCGAGATTTTTCAGAATCTGGTAGTAGAGGCTCGTTTGGGGGGAGTACTAGTAATGGAGCTTTATGTTCTGATTGCTTTCCCTTTATCTGAAAAGAATCCAGAATACGAGGGATGCGCAATCGATGAACAACAGCTTTTGATTGGCATGATATGGGCATATTAAATTTTTCATGGGATTTGGAACCAGTATCAATATGTGGCGACACAGATGATCCAGCTATTGAATTTGGATTTTCTTGACAAAGCAAAGCGACATCAATGTCTGCAACTGTCACATTCCACAAAACTTTATCAGAATTTGGAGCAAATGTTGTCAGTATATAATCTGTTCTTGTGAATGAGAGCTGCTTATCAGGCTTCTCATTTTCGGTGATGCTTTTTTGGATGATAGAATCTGAGGTTTTGGTTAATGATGTGTGTGCAGCATCAGGCGAGATGTAATGTGTTCGTACTACCCTTCCGCTATTAGCATCAACCACAAATGCAGTTGTCTTTTTGGATCCGAGTATAACTCCTCCGTCCTCTGATACATGTGGTGTGATTCTGACGAATTCCTCCATACTCAAATCCATAGTCTGTGAGATATGACTAGTTAGTTTCATAAAGAAAATTGACAAGATGGTGAATTCATGGATGGAACAAGAGGTGCCGATTTCAACACGTTTATGGGTATCAGGTAAATACGTTGTTTGGGTTTTACTTTATCTAACCAGTCAAATGGGTAAATTTCAAAGAATTAGCTGAAGTGTAAATGGATTGAATGGATCAAAGAGATTGAAAGTTTCCCAAAGTGTATTAAAAACGCATAAACCCTCCTGACTTATTTTATTTAAAAATTTCAACTATCATTGTAACAAAATAGTTATATTTAACATGGAAATTAGTTATAAAATTCAACAAAATAAGATACAAAAATGTTTGCAGGTTGGAACAACCCGAGCACCCCACTTACACCAAGACCTTATATGTGGCTATATTCTCATATATAGGTTTACCTGTTTTCCAAGATCAGTGTGTGCAACCAACTTCCAATCGTCCCCGCAGTCTATATAATAACTGCCTCCAGATGCAGATGCATTTTCCTTAGCGTTGTCATGATTAACAGGAGCCTGGTATGAAGAGTAAATTGGCGACCCTGATGCAAATGACCAAATTAACCTCCCAGAATCACGATACACCAAATTGATTGTACCATCCAATGTAGAAACAAGTGCTGTGTCATGATCACTGTTTGGAGATAGGTATGTGAGTCTATAAGAGAGGATTACTTCTAATGATATTACTAAAATAGTGTAAAATTGCTCTTTCTAACAGGTACATTTTAGGTAAGAAAATGTTTTATCTACTCAATTTTGATCCCATGATATTTTATTAGCTCCCACGTCACTGCCTTGCTTATTCAAGTTGTGTTACGGTACGGGTTGTGGAGCTTGGACTCCAAGGATTGTAACTTGAATCCAAGCTGATATAGTTTAAAGTTCAAGAGGATTTAATCAAGTTTCAATATCAAACTATCAAATGTCAAGCTTCAAACATCACAAAAATGTGTTCACTATCATAATCTTACCATGCACCTCATCTGTACCATATATATTTGACCAGATAATAAAAAACAGCATTCAAAGCAAGCAATTTGGAGCAAAAAAAAAACAGACAAATTGAACTTGTTGAGATGAACTTTCAAGGCTCTAACATGTAGCCAACCTATAGAAATAACATGTGAGGGCTTTAGTAATGGGGCGTTATGCCCTTGCATGATGATGAGGTGGAGCCACCATCACGGTGGCACACCACCCTGTTGTCTCATTATAGGTGGCATTATCCCCCTTTCCGTTGCCACCATCACGTTGAGTTTGAGCAATTATGTATATTTTTTCTTTCTAGCCTACCACATTTATACACCTAATCAAATTTAATAATGACAAACTCTATGTCTCTATCACTATCACACCCACTACCACCATTCTTTTACTATCACACACCGCCTACATGGGCAACATTTTTGCTCTATCACACTCACCACTACGGTTGGCCTTAGCTGATACACATAATGTCTCTTCACATTCACTGTATTAACAAACAGAAAAAACTTTGATTTTTGTGATCCCCATGGATCTACTCATCAATCAAGACTGTTTATCAATCAATCAAAAAGCAAAACCCCCCAAATACCTAGCAGCAGCATGGATGAATGTACACATTTCCCCTTCAGCAAGAGGCATATTTAGAAACTAAACAAATCAACTCAAATTTACTTAAAACAACAACCTCACATGATAACCATTCAAAAACACACATTGCTAGGGTTTAACATCAATATCAGCAAACTAATGACTATTGACTAAACTAATGCATGTACATGAAATAGAATAATCCTGTTCATCAACAATCTCAAATTAACAAGCAGAGATGAGAAAAAACTTACTCCGGAAAAGACAACAGAGACCGTCTAGCTGGTGCTCTATCGAAATTGTGAAAACTGTCACCAGATCCAAACAACAGCACAAGGAGGAACAAATCAGCAAACAGAGACCAATACAGGATGCGATTCATCGTTGGTGATTGAATTTGTTAGAAAACAGAGTTGGATTGATTGAAAATTGAAGTCAATAATAATTTGCTAGCGAATCATGATCATTTAGGGTAAAGGTAACTTGAATATACGATCTTCGACAAGTTGTAAGCGGATGGATTATGATGGCAGAAGATTCGAAGTGGTTTCTGTTTGTACAATTCAAGCATCTCCTCCCTCGATTGTTTGTTTTCAGTCAACCATCATCGTTTACAAAACCTCAAAACCATCACACGACACCTCATAACCATGGGAAATTCTTCTATTTTGACCCCTCACTATTTATTTTTACACATTCAGTCCAGTCCTCATAGTGGCCCGAGATCATATGTAGCAGGTTTTTTATAAGATCATATAACTTCTTACTTCTAATTTCTCACCCTCGGGCTTATACATAAAAATGCCCTAAAGCCGTTACCCACAAAATGTTATCTTCACTTTCTCTCCATCAAATAAGAGTTTTTAATGTATTTTTACCTAATTAAAAAAAGTAAAATAATAATTATGCAATCATAGTAGGTTTTGATAGCCTTTATCCCATTACATTATCTTTTGCATAAAGCTCCATGGTGGCCGTCACATGACGAATAACACTCAATTGGGACTCCATTCACTACACATGATCTGAATTCCCGAGCTCACGAGTATCTCATTTTCGATGTGACAAGTTGATCCAATGAGAATATGGTGAGTTCCCACTTCCCAAGCTCATCATTTTACTCGTGTGCATGTCTACGTATGTATTAAATATAATTTATGTAAATGATTTTTAATTGGCAAAGATGTCAAGGCTTCGATTTTGAGGTGTTCCCACTACAAGAGCTTCTAGAAGTTAAAAGAAAAGTGATAAAATGACATGACACACTCATAATAGAAGTCAAAGGCGCATAGGTGCTTTTAGTACAACTAGGTATATTCATGTTGGCACGCGTTGCGCGACAGTTGTTAAACAAGTTATTACTTCAATTCTTGTAAGCCCTACCATGCAACAACCCACAAACAAAAATGTAACACAACAAATAAAATCAAATACAAAAAACACATAAAATAACAAAAAAAAACAATCAGCAACACAAACACACACATGACATCAACCGATAGCAACACACCACCTCAAATATCAATCAACAGCAACGCAACACAAAACACTGTATCATGACATCAACCAATAAAACACAACATGTTAAACCATCAACCAATAGCAACACAACACCTCCAACAATCAACCAATAACAATACATCACCTCAAGCCACACACGAAATAATGTTTCATGACATTAATCAATAGGAACACAACACCTCAAACCACCAACCAATAACAACATAACACCTCACACAAAACACTATTTATAAGGTTTGTCTTTTAATATAGTTAAATAAGAAGTAAGAATCTAGGATTTGTTAGCTAAGACATATATTTAATCACTCAAAGAACACACTCGTGTTTCGTGAGGAGTCTCTCGTAATTCTTGGTTGCCTTGTCTATAAACAAAATCATGAAATTAAACAAGTTAATAACAATAGTTATTTTTAAGTTTGAATTATACTCCTGTGTAAATCATGATTAACAACTTAATTAGAGTTTATGTTTGTGTTTATCATTATTTAAAAGGTGTTTCGGCTATTGCTTGGTTGCCTTGTATATAAACAAAATCATGAAATCGTGTTTCGGCTATTGCTTGATCTATGTATTTTCATTAATAAAGATTCGCAAAACATATCAACGACGCTCACATTCTTTCTTTCATACAACCATTTAAAAGTTGTGGTGCTGTTTTTAAGAAAAAGAAATTTTTGAGGACCAAGACTATAAAAACTGCCAACTGGATCGTTTTGGTTTGACTAGAAATTTTTGATTTGTTATTAACTCTGCATTCATTACGACTTAAAAGCATATTTATGAATTAAAACTAGGTTTTTTTCCGTGTATGGTTGAATGATAAATACGATATTTTTTATTAATATAAAAGATTTGTTATTAGAAAAGCTAAATTAAATAAATATAAATAATTATTTTAATTTTATATAACTTAATTATTCTATT
>JAOYNQ010000012.1:10231348-10241778 GCA_026259685.1 Tagetes patula
GCATGGTGAAAAATTTAGCTAAATTTTACCTCCCAAACTTCCTATTATAGAAAAAAAAAATCTCTCCAAAAATTGCCACTTAAAAGTTTGATTTATTAGATAGATAATAATAAACTGCTAGCCGTGGGTAAAAAACTTTACTCAATTTTTCTCTTTCAAACTTCCATTTATAAAAAACTTTCATTTATAAAACAGGTATATTTTTCCATCCAAAAAATAGAGGCAAAAAAAACTTAATTTATTAGTTTAGATAATATATATCTTATATATAAACTTCAAACTAGATTTTTTTATGATTCGCACGACACTAAGATACTTGTAATTATAAATCGTGCGTTGTGTGAGGGTAAACGTTATGTGTTTGTGTTTGAGATTTTGTAAAACTATTACGTACTTACTCTAGAAGTAACATGTGGCTATCATGTTTGTAATTCCCCTCTAAAGAGTCGATTAATCGACGAGTGCTCGCAAGTCCTTAGTGGAACGGGTTTCCGAGTAACCTTGCGTACGCCGAGTATTTAGCGAGTCATCCCCGAATACTCCCTTATTATAGACGAATACTCCCAACTCACTAGTCGAGTGAGTAGGAAACGCCTAGTGACTTTTGCAACAATGATCACGATACAACATCCATCTTCGAGTTTAACACTAAAATGACATTTTTGCCACACGCAATATTGTATTACTTTGATTGTATGGGCCCGGCTCGATAGACTATGTGTACACTCTAAAATACTAAATTTGTTTTAGTCATTAGTGGGTGTGTTGAAAACTATGAAAGTGAAGTTTGGCATCAAAAATGTAAAAAATAAAAAAATAGAAAATGCCTGGTTTGTTCACGGGTACGGTAAAAAATGCGAAAAGAAACAATAGATCACGCCAATGTGATACTGTTTAACATTATTTATCTATTAACTATATAATATATATATATATAATATTTCCATTGGAATTTGCATTTTATTTACTTCTAGCAGCAATGGCGAGGTTTAAGAGGGACTAAGGAGGGTCCAGGCCTCTCCAGTTTTTTCTATCTGAAGTATTGTTTTGTTGGTCGGTTATTGATTTTTTATATATAAATTGAGTTTGGCCGCCCGAAACAAAGCATTATAAAAAAATTTATGGGTTTTTTAACTTTGGCCCCTTCGGGCCAAAAATCCTGACTTCGTCACTGTCTAGCAGATAGAAAGTTTTCATTTGTTGCGATCAAATATTAACACTAAGACAAGTAGAAATCTTGAGTTTAAATTTTGACAATCATGTAAACTAGTTTGATGTAATATAAAAGTATGATAGAATATAAACCGTTGGTTTTTCAAAAAATATTAACCGACAAGAATATTTATTATTAAATTTGAGAAGCTTTTAGGGTTAGGTAATAAAAGTAATCAAAATAATAATAAGTTTTATACCCGTTCAATTAATTGGGTTTCGTCATGTTACAACTTACAACTCAACTCTATTAAAACTTTGGTTAAAATCCACTGCCTTTTTCTTATGAGCTAATTTTATAATCCTTCAAATAACATGCAGTTTTATCAATAAAAAATATACAAAGTTATTGTATATTAGAGACACATAATTGACTTTTCTTTTGTGTTGTCAACGAAAAAACTAACAAATTAGCTAGGTTAAAAAACTGGTTATCTAATATGCTCATGTCTAGTGTGACCCATGTCAAACATTTTCAAACATAAACCGATCAAAATCCTTAACGATATGAATTAATTCATTCCAAACTAGGATATGAAACATAAACAGATTTATTTGATATCTCCAGCTAGCTAGCTAGCTACACGCGCCGTTGTTCTCATATATATGATCATTAAAAGGTTTTGTGCCGGCCTTGTGAACGTACCCGATCGATCGATCGATCAATTTGTCTTCTTATTAGCAGCACCCATGGCGAAGAACTCTGTGATAACTTCAAGTGGCATGCCTTTTGTTTCGGGCACTTTGAAGTAAACGAAAAACCAGGAAATGGCACAAACGACAGCGTAGATCCCAAAAGCACCTGCTAGCCCAATGGTAGTGAGCAACACTGGAAGCGTGTAAGTGACTATAATGTCTCCAATCCAAAATGTAAGTGCGCAAATGGCGATACAAAGACCTCTAACTCGAGTAGGGAAGATCTCAGAGCAAAGTGTGTTGGGGATCGGCCCGAACCCCATCACAAAGGTGCAGAAATAAACTACAACACTTGTGGTGGAAATGACTGCATGAAGAAATGACCCCATATGGATAACATTGCTTATAACTAGCACTATCAGTGATGCCAAAAGAACAGGTAGTGTAGCTAGAAGTAACATTCTGCATCCGCCAAATCAATTAATTAACATTACATACATACATATATATATGCTTAATAATAAAAATATACGAATTTACCTTCGGCCCGCTATGTCTATAAGTTTCATGGCAACGCCAATGCTAGGAAGCATCAACAAAGTTGTGACACCGCTGATTAGAAATGAAGCCGATTCTGAACCAATGCCCATGTTAGCCAAAAGAAGTCCTACCCCGGCTTGTTCGAGAATTTGAGGTGTGTAATACAAAACCCCGTTAATGCCAGAAAACTGTTTCAGTTTGTAAACAAAGCCCGTTAAACAATATAATTTAAACTTGAGTAGGTTGTATCAAACATAGAGGTCACGAGTCATAAGCCGGAAACATTTTATGTTTACTACGTGTCAAAACGGACCACAAACAACTTTTTGTCTTTGTTTAATAATCTTTCATAAGTTTTGACTCATCTGACATGTTCTCTTTTTATTATCTTTTCTATTTGATCCGTAAGAAAAAACCACCTAAATCGACCCATTAATAAGTAAACGATTCACCTGTTGAAGTATTTGGATCCCAACACCAACGATCAATGCTTGTTTAACACCAGGCTCGGAAAGATCAGACCAGCTTGTCCCTTGTTTACTAGATGGTGGCGGTTTGATCACACCTGCTTGGATTGGGTTCTGACCCGTTGCATCATCTAAACAAAGCACTGATCTACTCACCAAAGCCGAGGCACGAACTGCATCACCATCACCAGGACCAGTACCAGGACCGAGGAGTGAAGCAATAGACCCACGCCTAGATTCACCACCACCGTCTTGGTGCAAGTAGATCCTCTTAAGCCTGCCAGCATTCTTCCCATCTTCTGTCTTCTTATAGGCTAACTGCCAACCACCTCCAATCCCCATTGCACTAGTTGCCTCACCAGATTGTTTAGAATTTGGCGATATCAACGGGCTTTTAAGATTATTATCATCCGTTTCATCCTCAGATAAATTCCCTTTTTCGTGATTGCTCTCGACGTCCCAATTATCTGGTTTATGTTGTTCTGCTTGGTACATGCTTCCAAAAGTTGGAAATATCATGCTTTTCATACTTCCCATTCCGTTTTGTTTCTCGTGGACACTTCCAAACAAAGTCACCATCGGGTCCATCATTTGTGCGGCCATACTTCCATGACGTGAAGCTAGGAGTAAAGAACTTTGGCCCCTAACCGGCTTAGCCACCCATGACTGACCATCTTCCGCACCATACAACTTGATCTCATCTTTATCTTCAACATTATCTTCAGTAAGCTCATTATCAGCATTGATTATATACTCTTCTACCAATGTTTCACCTCCCACTTCTAGACCTTCAACTAATAATGCCATTTCACCTGAAAAAAGGTGCATATATATAGTTTTTATAAACCGGTTCTAGCTTGAATCAAGCATACGGTAGTTGATAAATGAGTTGCATTTTGAAAAGAACCAACCTGAGACATCTTCTTTGCCACGAAGTGCCTGCAGGACGAGTTTAGCCTCGCCCATCTTACCTTTACTCACCAACCAACGTGGAGATTCAGGTAAGAAAAACACTGCTAGTACAAAGTATGCAATGGAAGGTAAAGAAAGTACCCCGAGCATCAATCTCCAACTAGCATTGGATTTTAACGACATGAAGAACACCATCGTGTATGCTAAACACATTCCAATACTACCTGTGAATTGTGGGAATGTGTTCAATAGTCCCCTAATGTCCGAAGGGGCAGTTTCGGATATATAAAGGGGCACAAGTGTCACAGCCAAACCTATTCCAAATCCATCAAGAAGTCTCGCTACTAGCAAAACATAAACATTTGGAGACCAAAACATTACTAGACCACTCACAAAGTAAAACATTGAAGATATTATGAGCATTGGACGCCTTCCGATGGCGTCTGAGACAGATCCTGAGAATGTGGTGATCACTGTAGCACCGATTAGTGACATGGCCACGATCAACCCTTCGATTGTTGGTTGTGTTTCTAAATGGAATTCCTTTTTGATGTAAAGAACAGCTCCTGCAATGTTGGATTTTGATGAATATTAATCACTGATTTATGAACAAAGTTTTGAGATTATACCTGCGATGGTGGCGTTATCCCATCCTTGCAACAAGTTGCCCATTGCTGCAGCAATGGCTACATACACAGCTCCCTTTGTCGACATATTAACATCAACAAGATTTCTTGAAAGTGATCTTATTGTTGTATTTTGAAGATTTCGCAAAGCAATGTGAATATAAAAGCAAAGAGTTCGACAAAACTATGAACATAGCGAAGATCAATATATCAAAGTGATGAAGCTAAAAACTTCATTCACAAGTATAATACAAGAAATGTGTTTCGGTACTAAGCACATACATGATCATAACAAAACAAACAAAATTTCAAATTTTGTTATGAAAAAGTTTTGTTTTTTTTAATGATTTGCCATTGAAGAGAGAAATATGAGGAGAGAAAAAAGAGGAACGAAGGTCTTGTCCCTAGTCATAACAAATACCAGTTCTTGAGGGTATGCATTGGTGGATGATGATTTCATGGAGGTTAATGGGTCATGTTTTCTTAGCTTTATATTAAGATCCTAAATTCAATGATAGATCTCCATAAACATGGAAATTTGACATCTCACGATAAATCAGGAAAAATGTCAAAATTCTACACCTAAATTATGTTCCTTAAATCGCCGACTTGATAAATATGTGAATTGCTGAAATCTGTGATTCAAGTATTTTTACATTCGAAACAGAACGAACCAATATAACGTAATATGGAGAAAAGAGTAAAAAATGCAACTCAAGAGGGAAATTACACTGTTTCTGTCCCTATTGTTTTCTAACAGTTTTGAGTTTTTTCAATAAAACAATTACAGCTACAATCAAGAGTTAAGCACAAGAAAGAGAAAAACAACATAGATCTTTTCAACAGTATACACATTGGCAATATTATTAAGTTCAGTTTCCCTTAACTTAAAAGCTTTCTAAATCACTAACAGTTCGGCTGCAGCAGTATCTGACCAACAAAAGACTGTACGATCAGTAACGGTTAACCCACCAGCGATGAGCCTGAAGTAGGGTTGACAGCTCACACAGATCTTCATTTTATGTGAGTGGTTGAAACTGCATCAGGATGTAAACACACAACATTAGGCCCAAATAGGTGCCCCCCCCCTCTCTCACTACTTAACACATTTATGAAACATAGGATGCTTATTTACCCTTTGTACACATATACTGATTTGCCCTCTCGACAAACTTCTAACGGGTTGTTTATGTTTTTGCAACACTGCCCTGGCTCGTAAACACGAGAAACCGCACAATATCACCACTGAGGCCATTCCAAATCAGAAAACATCTCCGCATGTAAACAAAGAACCTCCATCGTACATTTTTCAAGGACACAACACAATTAGGTGGATCATGAACCGCCATTAGAAAAGGTGAATTAAGCAGCCACAAAGCGATGACCACGACGCTTTTGTTTGTCAGACCTTGAAAACAAGAAAAACCGAGTCCAAGAACTCTTGTGTTTGACAGATGACCCCTTCAAATCCTTTTTTTCATAGACTTCACTCATGTATCCAACAACAGCCTAGACATTAAAAAGTAAGAAAAGAACCATATTAGCTAAGCATGGATACTAAAGCTAACTGACTGTGAATAGAGATAATAATGATGACTCACCTGAGCGCCTTGTTCGATCACATTATGCGGCGGTAACTCCAAAGGATTCCCCTCAATTTTCAACACACGTAACTTCGATAACATCCTAAACGAGTCCGGAAGGACATGTATTTGATTGTTGCACATATCCAACTCTTCCAGAAGCTCCAAGTTGCCAATGGATCTTGGCAGTGACGCCAGGTCAGCAAAGTTGTTGCTAATATCAAGCTTAGTGAGAGTAGTAGCAAAACATAAGCTCTCTGGTACTGATTCAAGCTCATTAAAACTTACATCAAGTTGTTGAATGTTTTTCAAAGATGACATTGTGGTTGGCAACCTGCTAATGTTGTTATACCGAACAGATAGTTTCTGTAAGGACTCGATTCTTCCTACAGCTTCCGGTAAAGCTTTAAGCTTGTTATAGTCTGCAAGAAGCTCTTTGAGTGATAAACAATGACCAATAGCATGTGGGAGTTCTTCAAGATCATTCGTTTCGACATTCAGCTTTTGTAAACTAACAAGTGAACCAATTGAATCAGGAAGAAACAACAAGTTGTTTGAACTCAAGTCAAGTTCTTGAAGACGGGTCAATCTACCAAGACTTGCAGGTAGAGAAGCTAACACGTTTTCGTGTAGATTAAGACAAATTAAGTTAACAAGATCCCCTATAGATTCTGGGAGTTGCATAATTTTGTTAGAATGGAGATCTAGTTTTGTTAGCGATGAAAGGTTTCCAATCGAAAATGGTAACGCAACAAGGCCATTTTTAGATAGATCAAGTGTCATCAAACTAGATAACTTCCCTATTGAATCAGGAAGCCATTCAATTTGGTCCATAAGTTTGTTACCAAGGTTAAGATCCTTTGTTCCTTTCTTTGAAGATGCTTCAATCAGACTAGCAAGCTTTATAAGACTCAATTTTTCACCTACAAAATGCAACAGTTTTTTTAGAACCATCATTTCAGCCAAAAAAACATGAAATACATAATCATCTTACCAGAAGTAACAACAGGTTTCAGACTCGAATCCACAATCCGGAGCCTGGAAGATTGTTCATTTGATCGAAAACAGCCTCCAATCGAACCGCCATAAAATGAGGACTTCGAGTTCTTTACGTAGCTATCATCTCTAGTGACCAAATGTGAGCTTTTACCAGGTTCTTTGTCAAAAGACAACCTTGAAGTGGATGCAGTAGACACACTCATACTGCTGGATGTACTCTGATCAACATTCGCACCAGAAAACGAAGCTGGATTGGTTGAAGGAGAAGAACTACTTGAATTTGATGCAACCGATTGCGTATTACTATTACTATTATTATTACTGTTACTATTACTATTATCAATGTTGTTACGAGTATTGGACGGGGTACAACATTTGGAAGCTTTCTGAATCATTTCATCAAACAGTTGGTGATAGTTTTCAAGCTCCAGTAATTTAACAGCTTCCCTCTTGTGCTCTTTATTTTGAAACTGAACAAAATGCTTCTGCATATCTACCAACACATTAAACAGTTGTTCAGGTATGTATTTTCGCTTCTTTTGCCGCGAAATGACGTCGATTCTTGATTGCTCTTCGTTGTCAGCGTTTTTGATGAGTGTAAGTGCAGCTTCAAGATCATCAATTGCAGGTCGTGGTGGAAGAGATCTATGAATTTTCATTATCTCTTCAACCACTTCATCTGCTGATTTTATAGATGTATCCATGTCCTAAGTAAATGATCACTGTAAGAAATAAGAATTGAATCATCATCAGCATTGACAATTTTATATATAAAAATATAAAGTTGAAGTAGAAATTTAGAAACTGACCTTTAAATCGATCGTCAAAAAGATGATGAACAGGACGTGCGTGTTAAGTTAAAGTGTAAGTGTGTGTGTGTGTGTGTGTATGCTAAGGAAGTGGTGTATTTAAAAGGACAATTTGTGTCCACCATTTGCAGTTACGCTGATGGTAATCAAGTTAACCATGCTCGTTTCCAAACGATGCATCATCGTAGTAGTAGTAATAATAAAGTTGTGCATTTAATCCATAAAATTTAGAAATTGCTTTTCAAAATAAATATAATAATGACATAACTAGTTTTGTATTTATAAATATTTAAATATTTCACGGTTGATCTTCAACACACTACCCGGATAAATTAGTTGTAGAGGATGAGAATGTGTGATCAGGGTATGTTCATGTGTGAGAGTAGTAATAACATGCTTTGTCTAACTTACGGATTTAAAAAAGTTATAAAAAGTGTAAAAAACGATATTTTGATGTTTTCTAGTAGTTTTTTTTACGAAGCACACTTATATAGTACAATATATGATAAGGAAGTCGCAGAAGTAACCTTAGATGTTTTCCAGATCATCCGTCATGGTTGGTTTGTAATATTTGGATCAAACACTACGAGAGTGTAGTGTAAAAGTATGTGAAAGATGTGAAAATGTATTAGTATTTGAACATGAGGTATTGTACTATTGTTAGACTAAAAGTGAGGGTTGTTTAAGATTTTGTGTAAATCTAATATGGCAACGAACAAAGATGTTTCTAGGTGTTTGAATAATCATATTGTTAGATTGCTCTAATTAAGTTATTGATTTTTAGGAAAATTAAACTTTGAATACATTTTTGTACATGACAGTTATTATTTATATTTTGGCCCCTCTTAAGTTTGGCGATAGATACACATTTTACCGTATGTGTATGTATACGTACCTAGTTGTATTTTTGTTTTTTCTTATAACTTCTAGATCTCGTGTTTTTTAAAAGTTCATATATAATAAATTTATTAATTTATTATATCAAGTACAAGTTTATTTATGTTTCGCTATAACTAGTTTAACTAAATACGGAGTTCTTACATGATCTTACGCCTCCTGGCCCCTTTAATTCGCTGGATTACAACAACGTTTAAACAAAAAAATTTATGGTTTTTAGCCTAACCTCAACGTATGAATCTTGATACTATTTGATACTAGTTTTAAATAAAATACATTACTAGTTAATGATGTACAAATATCATATCATGATGATTGTCAATACTCCAATAGGGCCAAATGGCCAGTCTGTGAATCACTTAACAATTGATAAATTTATTTATGGTGTATACTTGTACTTGATATAATAAATTAATAAATTTATCTAACAATGTATGTTTGTGGATAAGTGTGACAAGGTCACCCGTGTTAATAATAAAGGTGGCGGTCATGCTCACGCCAAAACCGTTGCATTTCCACCTTTTTGTGGCTAAAGATGACACTTACCTCCTTTTCTTTACGATCGCAAACCACATCTTTTTATGGATCCAAAATGAATACGACTAAAGTGTACGTGTATTTTTATGGATCCAAAATGAATACGACTAAAGTGTACGTGTATTTATCGCTACCGACACCTTCATAATACTAAAGAAACATTTAATATGCAATCACTTACATGTATAGTTGATTTTTCATATCAGATTTTGTTGCTTTAAAAAAAAAGACCCAGTTATCCGATTACACGGGCCAATCCTATCAGGTTTGATGTGTTGATGAGTTTCATATTGACAAGTCACATTCTTTATCCCTGACACAGCCCGTATCTTGCGACTTAGTACTAGTTTAAACAGTCACTTTGATATAAATGTAACCTTTTTTTATAATAGGTGTTTTTTATTGTTTTTTATCACTTATTTTTTAAATTAATAAACATGGGTTTACATATTAAATTGCAGACTAGGAAGTAGGAAAGCCAAATAAAAGAAATTGAAGCATAGGTAGTTAGAAGTAACAGTAGAAAAAATTTAAAGGAACGAAATAATTATAGTTATAGAGGTCAAAAGTAAAAGAAAAAGTTTTAAACATATTAAATTTTAATATGGGCCGTGTCATGATTAATCTACTTATTAAAAAGTCATGTTTGGGTTAACAGGTTTAATATAAACGCATAGGTAGTTAGAACTTAGAAGTAACAGCCTATTCAAAACCTTTTTTGTGTGATGTTTTTTTTTTTAAATTGAGTCAAGTTTTACATAGTTTTCTACATATTATTGTATTAAACGTCTACCTCTCTACACATTATAAAAGTTAGTTAGTCATATGTATAAGTATTTATTTTGTTGGCACCACCTTAAATTAGTTTTATATTGAACATCAATAACATCATAGATAGGATATGGTTCTTTTAGCAAGTTAAATGAGCTTGATTAAAAGAAATTGTTTTCTTTTAGCATAGTCAATAATTTGTAAAAAAAAAATTGTTCTAGCCTCTGGCTAGAAATCCCAACCGTTAAAAAAAAAAGAAAGATATGGTTCTTTACACAACTACAAATGTTAAAAAGAAGTTTGATAACCAATCAAAATCATTAATTTACTGTGTTGTTTTTATCAAAATTTCTAAGACGGCTATTACAATAAAACATTATCATATGAATGACTTTGAATTGAGCTTTAAATTGATACGTATAAATGCATTGAATTGATATC
>JAOYNQ010000012.1:10302612-10319115 GCA_026259685.1 Tagetes patula
TTTAAACGAGCCGAGCTCGAGCTCGAGCCTGGTTAAGCTGAAACGAGCCGAGCTCGAGCCTAGACGAGCTCGGGCTCAGCTCGACTCGTTTACACCCCTAGTAATTAGGTAGTTTAGATTTCCTCGTAAAAAACTTGAATCAAGTGGAGCTTGAACGAGCTCGTATCATGGCTCTCTAAAAAATGTTTTAGAGTCAACCACAAAATATGTCCAAAATGTGTAGATTTAGAAGTTGAATTTGATTGGTGTGTGAATGCTGTCAAAAATAAAAATAAAAATAATAAATAAATAAATAAAGGAAATTGAACCCAACCATGTCTAATTTAAAGGTTCTCTCAGAAGTTGAAGTCATCATAGGGACGTATGGTACACTAACGCTCAGAGTGTTGGTGTTGAGTTAGCATGGGTTGATGGAGTGAAGTCGTGAACAACCCTCCAGCCTCCACTTGAGCGTTAAAGCCTCTATACAAACAATATGATTTTGTATTTGTATTTAAACGAGGATGAAATAAGTGACTTGAAGCAATAGCATTTCAAGTTTGAAGTCCAAGATCTTCACATGAAATATTTGGGCACTTCATTAATTGTTGTTTATTGTTGAAAACAATGGCTTTCACCACTTTGATAAAAAAAAAAAAGGACATTATTTTCACATTCAATCACGTTTTTGAAGTGCATGTATAAATTTTGGTTACTTACATATTGAAGTATACTTCAATCGTAAACGCATATAAATTGATTTTCTAACTATGGATCCTGTACTGTAAACAAAACTTATGTTCAACATAACCATACGACTATGTTCTAAAAATACCTCACGGTTAAGTTATACTCTTACAATTTACAAACATAAATAAGTAGTAAATTCTATAAATACCTCACGGTTAAGTTATAGTACACTGACCAGTAGAAACTGTAACAATTCAACATTTCAACGGTAAACTTTATAGGCTCTATAAAATATACTCTTAAGTAGTAAATTTAAAAAAAAAAAAAACAAAAACGGTTAGTGACACGGTTCTTTTTTGCCTCATGATCTAAAATGGCTGTAATGTTACGAATTGTAAAACATCAAAACAATAAATCACAAACTTTGCGACATATTCAAACCATGGCATACAGTTCAGTTCAAGTTTAGGGCTTTTCTTTTCTGACTAGATGTGGGGACGCTTGTTTGTGGTTGACCAAAAGCCGACCTGTATTACAAGACATACGTGCCATAAATTGAGCATACATCAACAAGGAATTAATAAAAGTGAGAATCAAGATGCACTCACCCACACGTCGAACATTTCTTGTGATGCTTGCAAAAAATAGACAGACAAACAGAGCAAATGTATCCCATGTCGATTGTGTTTTTGTGACAAAAACACCTGTCATATAATTCGATGTTCAGATATTAATCAAGATATTTCTATTCTCATGTAGTAGATATTAAATAATATATATGAAGCAACTTACGAAGCACGAAAATCTACACCAGTAGGCTTAGGGAGCTGTAAGAAGCTGCGTGAATGTAAATCTGTTGCAAATACCGTCTGCATAAAAAAAAGGTGATAAATGACGACCATAAATAAATACTTTTTATGAGAATATATTTGGTTTACATTTACATACTGTTAGATACTGGAACAATCCATCAAGCTGTTGTGGCTTTAGATATACACCTCCGGTTATATAAGAAGCCTGGCAAATAAACATATTACAAACAATTAATACTGAAACAGCTACGATTAGTTGAAATATGAACATATGCGGTACCTGTTGTAGAAATGCTGAATGTTGGGACCCGATAACACAAGAATCTATAGGTACCTGTAGTTGGTTGAAATATGTCTGTTCAGAAGTATTGATTATATAACATAGCGCTTACAAGATATATAAAAACAATACCATTGATCTCTGAGCAGAGAAAATTGAATTCATGATGGCGACATATCTGTGAAATATATAATCTTTTTAAGCAACAAAATAACGAGGAAAATACAGTAAAAAGAATGAACGAGGGGCAAGAGACATACTGTCCAGGTCCATCTTGTGATCCATGCATACACAAAATCTGTTATCATTCAATAGCACCATCATATGAGAGATTTATCTCCGTCATAATACGATTAATATTTTCAAATTGACGAAAATGAAATGATTACCCGAGGTTGTGGATGAAGTGATCCAGAACGAAATACTCGTTGTATGTCTGATCACATTATTGTTATTTTAAACAATCTACTCACATTTTCATCCGTAAAATATAAAATATATAGACAAAAATGGTGCAATTAATCTAAAGGATACAACAAAGTGCCATTGAAAGAGATCCAGAAAGCAAGGAAGACCCAATCTCGTCAGCCGAGTCATCCTTGTTAAGCTCTTCGTCTTTAACCACAAACTCCTCCAATTTCTGCAACAGGGTCTCAACTCTATGGTTTGTGGACCCGGATGAAGAATCATAAACGTAACCACAAGAGTTTAAGCCGGTAGCTATCACCATTACTTGATTCAGTTGATTTAGTAGAAGAATCGAATTTAAGAATGAAATGACCTACGAAAAACCATAACATTTTAAATTTTTTTTAACATTTTAATACAGATAGTAAGGACACTATATGAAAAAACTATTTTTATTAGAGTTTACTTGAGATAGGAACTTGGAGAACGATAAAGGCACAGCGGATGAACTCCAGAACAACGGATTTGTGTCAATTAACACCACTAGCAGGCTTACATCATCTGTGATAAAAATCAAAGCCAAAAAATCAATTGATGAAAGAAAATGATAACAACTAATTTGTAGTATATACATTATAATATATGGGCATATTTACCTGTATACTGCTTTGACGAAACAGGGGTCATACTTGTTTTTTGTGTTCAAGGACAGCTTTTCTGGGTGATTCAGCTGAAAACCAGTAAACAAGAAGCACAAAGTTAGTCCATAGATAGCGTATTTGAAAGTTTGTTCTCTAGATATGAACATCGTTTTTGCCTTCGAATCATATCTCTTTGGTTACAGGCATTCAGTTCTATGCCTCAAATTAGCAGGAGCTTATCAAAAGGAACTAAAAAACAATAATGAGTTTCACCACTTAGTGGCAATTTTACATCCTCATATGTAAATGAGAACCTGTTTTAACTGCTAGTTAACCATAAACATAAAGCAAATCGAACATAATGTAACTAAGTCTTAATAGCATTAAGCTGCAACACTCATTACTCAAGGCCTTGGTATCCATTAAATGCATTATCTTTGTACACATTTCTCGGTCTAGTATATACCACTTCGCTACTTGACTTGTTAATCTAAAAGAACTTGAACAACATTACTGTTAGTTCTAGATGCAAAGCAAACACAGCTTGTTAGGTCTCTCCTATTACTAAAGGGCTAAAAATAAGAAACATTGAATACGCGTAAACTAAACCTTGAATCTTTTGCAACCTGACAAATAGACCTGAAAG
Organism: Tagetes patula; assembly: GCA_026259685.1. Taxonomy (NCBI): domain Eukaryota; kingdom Viridiplantae; phylum Streptophyta; class Magnoliopsida; order Asterales; family Asteraceae; genus Tagetes; species Tagetes patula. The sequence continues at coordinate 10,306,069 of JAOYNQ010000012.1, forward strand.
AAAGTATCATTTAGCCATTAGACAACCATAGCTAAACCTTACCTACTATTGATTGGCCCTGAATAAGAAAATAGATGATCCGGTGCTCGAATGGAAACTAATGCTCAAATTAAGAATCATATGATCTGCAAAGTAAATCAGAATAAACACTATACACCTACACAATGCACAAAACTAGACCTACAAACAGAATCAAATCTAATTCACGCAACATGAAGCAACAAACGTTTTGATACGAACAAGATTTGGGGTTTGTTGTGGTTCAAACATTTGTTAGGTATTTAGGTCGATGAAAGCAGCGATTATAGCATAGCTGATACAAAGATTATTACACAAAAAGGAAGTAACGATTGAGTAAAAAAAACCTGAAATCGTGGAACAGGGAAGCACAAGTATCGATAGTGTCCATGAGCTGTCGATCGACTCAAGAAAAACCTCGCCGGAGAAAAACCTTCAACTCACATATCGGGTCTCAATCAATCTAAATGGGCCTCAGTGACTTTGATGCATAGAAAGATTATGGGTTTTGGTTAGCATGAAACGATTTCTTAATTTTGGGTTAGAACCCATTTAGATAATGGATATATTCAAAGGTGCACAAACCGATTAATTTCGGTTAGCTCGTTGGTTATTGAGAGATTGATTATTTACTTTAATCGTTTTAGTTAATAATCTGATATTTAAAAAAAAAACTTAGTTATTGACTTTAATCGGTTCAAATTAAATAACCGCTTTTCTAATGTTTTATTATTTTTTAGGTTTTTTTACTGTTAACCGGTAAAAAATAAGTTATCATAAAATATCCATAACCAGTTATATCTCAATTGGTTAATAATCGGTTTTCAATTATTTTGTGCACATCTATTTATTTTGGTCAATCCACATGTTCATCATAGGTTAACATGTTTAGAGTTTAGTTACTTAAGAGAAACTCTATTTCTAAATATGGAGATCATAAGTTTAATCATTAGTAATATTGAATATTAGTTATGTGTAATATAGGGGTAGAATAGTATATGAATTGCTCATGTTAAAAAACAAAATTATTTTAGGTATTCTAAATGTGTCTTGTGTCATATATTATGATAGTGATCGGTTTGCATGATGCGGCGGGGGGTTTTGTGTTTGTGACTTCATTACACATATTACTATTGCAACACTAAGATCTTGACATGTGTCACATGTTTCAGTGGTAATGTCGTTTCGTTACACACATAAAATAGTATTGTCGTGAATCTTCGATATGATATTAATGTAGTTATGCATATGCAAAAACACAATTTGTTGACTCATAGGTTACGGAATGAAGTAATGAAAGTAATTTAAAAACAAATTAAGTTTGGTCCTCTCGGGATACACTACCAGAAGTAGCAAGCAAGCTTGCAAATTGTTGTCCCAAGGCAAGGCAAGGCCAAAAGCCGAGTGAGTGAAAGTGGTTTCAAGCGGTAAACATGGTTTGGGGCCTCTTTCCGGTCGATCCCCTTCCAGGTTAATCTTAATCTTAATCTTCCTTCAATTCAATGTTATTTTTTCTGGCATATCGTCGAACACCTTAAGTGCAAGGAAACAAACCACAGTGGGCTAAGGCAAATTGTATTTAGAATTTACTGGAAACAATAGAACTAATCGTTGTCTTTTTCTCAATGATCAATGTTGCAGAAACTTTAGAACTAATTATGTCCCTTGTTTATGGCATATTACTCGATTGCACTTAAATTTATTCTTTGGAAGGTAATTTAGCGAGGTTTGTCACCGATGACAGTGAAGATGTAATGGAACATGTGAAAGACTTGAATTGTGGGGAAAAGGGTTACTATTATTATTTCTTTCAAAATTGAAGAGTAAATGAAACATGTAAAACCTTGTTCCACAAATGAGGAGGTAGCATTGAATCACACATCTGAATCTTGATGAATGATATACCCTGCTTTGATAATTAAATGGCTTTGTGAATGCTAAGTAAATGAAATTGTATCTTAAAAAGTTTTGGCTCTAGTGAGCATGACCATGGAAAACGTGCAAAGTGGTTTATGTTTCTATACACACTGTAATGTTATCTGGTGTTATATAACAAGTGGTATCACTATCATTAGTAGTTTTGTACCAAGATTACATTTTTTCGCAGGTGAAGAAAGTTATTATTTCTTTAGCAAAGGGACGTATAAAGTGGGACGAAAAGGTAATGTCACCATTAGGTTTTTGTGCTTAAATTACTTCGGTTTCAAAATGAAAAACCATGAACATATGCCTACTTAGTAGGCATATATTGATAGCCTGTACAGGGTTACTTTTGAAATTGCTTGATTAGTTACAACACGATTGATAATCTCGGTATTCTTTTTTGTATAGGATGTGATATAATTGTTAATAAAGACAAAGGGGTCTCACGGGTCCATGCAGAAATAATCATTGACGAAATGATTTCCATGGAGGATACAAAAAAGAAGTCATCTGAAATTAGGATAAGAGATTGCTCAAAATACGGAACATATGTTAAGAAGACTGTTGGGTCAAAAGAAAAGGTTCATGAATTTCCAAATAAAGAGACAAAATTGGACGATGCAGACCTTGTTTCATTTGGAACTGGTAATGCGACTTACAGGTACTACACAATGTGTGCTTTATTAAATTCTTTATTTTCCTTTGTGTGATTTCGTTTTACTCACTTGTCTTCAAAGAAACTTGCTAAATAAGCTTGTTGTGTGATACCTACAGGTTTACTTATGTTCCTCTCTTCTTTTTTATTTATGGGTTGGAGCCTGGCCAGTCAAAAGAACTTAAAGATAAGATATCATCTATAGGTATGAATATTCATTAAGTGTTTTTTGTTATTGTTATTATTATTTGAATTTTCATTGGGTGGGTGGGGGTGCTATGTGCTTGTAGAACTTTTTGATGATCAACATTACAAAATGGTTTGCAGGTGCTTGTATGACTAGTAAATGGAACCCAAAGTGCACACACGTTCTTCTTGATGATAATGCATCACTGAATGCCGATGTTGCTGATGCTATAATGTCTAAGAGACCTTTTGTTAGTTATGAATGGATAGAGGTAACTTACTGTATGTCCGTATCTAGTTATATTGCATGCATGCGAACATGGATCTCACATCACATGTTTGATTACTGATCTTACCATTTATTTTTCCAATTGGAATTTATTTATTTATAGATCAAAGTTGTATAAATTTTATAAATTCATGGTACTAGTCGCTGTATTTTAATCTTTCCATGGTATTTAGTTACTTGCAGATAAACGTATTGGCACTAACATACCGAGTTGCAATACGTAAGTATCAGCTTATGTTATCTTGATTGATTTTTTTCTTGAACTAGAGATGGTACTTCAGCCCATTTACATGTGAAATGAGTTGATAACTTGATATGGTTGTGTTTTTGTTATCTCAAGCAAATCAACTTTATCAAGTGAAATCAAACAGTTCAGCTAAAAGGAGAAAATATTGAACAGGTTGAATTGATGAAAACTGCTTCCCAAATCGTTTAATTCAAAGATCTTGATTACTGTTGTAATAATATTGTGATAACACGTATCTTATGTATTAAAAAGGGACTTTTGGTTTTTTTAAATGTCTTTGGGTTAACCTAGCCCATCTAAATGACCTGTTACAACCCGGACCCTTTTTGACTCGTCAACAAATTTTCAGCTACACTCCTTCCTTGAGGTTGCAAGGGATCTCTATCAAAGTTGCTGAGCCTGAGTCTCGAGAAAATTGTTTGAGTGGATACACTTTTCTGTTGGAGTCATCGTACAAGGTAAACCTTTTATAATATACACCTATATACATACAGTGTGGAAGGAGAATCAGAAAGAAATCGACTGAAGATTGTGTTTGGTAGGTTAGTTGTAATAGATTTGTTTCATTTGTTTCCTTAGTATAGATGTAGCTTAAAAAACAAGTCCTGTTTGGTATAAATAAGGGTGTATTGTGTTGAGTTTCTTTGTATATTTGTTCAAAATAATATTAGAGTTGTGACAAGTAATTCGTCTCAAAATCATGTGTTTAATATCAATTCTAGGCCGACAGTTGCATGCACAAAAGATAGACTTCTCGCGACTTTTAACATGTTTGACACTTGTGAGAGAGAATATAGCTGAAATTTGAAAATAGAACATCTAAGCTTTAACATGCGAGTTCTTAGCATTTAGTTGAGTTTCTTTTCTACAGTTTTTTTCTATCTGCTCCAAACAATTTCCAATTAAATTCTACATAGTTATCATATTTAATGGTCTTCGTTTGATGCATTCTATTGCAGAGAAAAATGTGTAGTTTTACATTTGTATAATGTTTTACAGTATGACTTGAAGAAAAAATTGCAGTCATTACTTGAAGCCTTTGGTGCGAAAGTTATACCTGTTGGAGAATTCTTTCCGCATAGTCAGGTTCCCATCTCTTCACTGTAATATATTTTATAGAAATGCTTTATCGTTACTTAGATTAATTATAACTAATAAATTATTTTAGGATGTTGAGGATGATGAAAATACTCGTGTTGTCCGTGTAATCTCTGTAGACGATTCTGAGTGCTCCCATGATGTTAAGTCTCTACCTAAAGTGAGTGAAATTAACTTAATTTCTGCTGTTTTATCTGGTCACCTGGATGCTGCTATATTTGTATCACCGCCTGGTAAGATTTGTTATTTATTTACTCCAAAAAACTTATAACTCATTTGTTTATATTATATGGTTCATGCATTGAACATGCAATTTAATTTCCAATTGCAGTAGTTGTCACATCTACATGCTCGACAGATGAGACAGTGGTAGCAGATTCTGAACCAGAGGTTGAAATCACATCAGTTTATACGGCTGGGATCAGCAAAGTTGTGTCTGTTGAATATGAAAAGGAAATAATACCCATTCATACTGTAGAATCAGCTAATGAAGTGGAAATAAATCCAACAAAATCAAGTGTTGACAAAAATACAATCACAGATGATATTAATGCAAGGCCAAAAGATGGTGAAAAAGATGATGGAATGTTGACCCGAGAACATAAGATTGAGGATGAAGATGCTGAAATTGGGACATCAGATATAATTTTCAGCCAAGATTTGATCATCCGAAATGCAAACTTACAACCTTCTCCGAGAAATAATCAAGTTTTGAATTTTAAACGTTTCAAAAAGGTAATTTGGCTTCACTATAGTTTTGTTCATGAATGAATGGTCCAGTTGCATTGTCACCCTAATTATCCTTTTTCAATGCTTTGGGCTTGTTTATAATGACGGAATTAACTTGCAGATGGCGACAGAATCAGGAAATGGTTTCTATAATCTTGTACCTTTTTCAAGGCATCCTTACAAGTATGATAACACGTCTTTGATTTTGCATTAGTTCTTTGTATATTATTTAATAATTAATAAATAAATTTTAAAAACTGTATGTTTTTGTATTTGTGGCAGAGGGTCTGAATATGAGGATGACGGAATAGCAGAATGTTTAAAAGAAGAAAAGAAACGTAAACAGAGAGAGGCTGTTGCAGAAGATCTATTCAACAATTCAAGGGTACATTTAAATATGCCAGTCCATATTTTACTTATATAGATAATCAACTTATTGAATATTGTTATACAAACTTAACTGTTAAACAAAAAATCTTTTTTTAATAAACCGATTTGGGAGGCTGTAAACCTTCGAATACACTTCTGGTTTTCTACTTTTGACTCCCTTGAAGGGTCCATATGCTCAACGCAAGTTACTTTTTTATTTATGAATTTACTGGTAGCGGGTTCATGACCTTTAAAGAAATCATTTGAATACAATTTCATGCTGTTTCGCAAGTTTGATTATAGGCTTCTTAGTTTTGACATTTGACCCATATTTAGGTAAATGTTAATAGTTGCATTTGTGATTTGTTAATAATGTTTTAGGCAAAGCAACGCGGAGCAGCTGGTTCCATATCGGGACTTTTTAAGGGAAGATGATGCACTTGTATGACAAAATTACGTATTATCATGTGTAATTAGCATCTCTAATCTCTGGTAAACAGAACATACTTGGAAACATTAAGCAATCCAGTTAATACGATGATCCTTCTCTATGGGAGGAAATTTTGTTTGAGTGTTAACTTAAATAACCATTTGTTATATTCCCTATAGTGTGGTGTGGTCTTATCATATACCAAGTCTTTTAAGTTGTGTATTAATCATCTCTAGTATTTTATTACCTTGTCATTATCTTTGTTTCTTAGAATTGTTTTTGATCTTCACTTCTTGTATTTGACTTTGTTGTTATCTTAATTCTCTTTGTTGATTGAGTTTTTAAGGCTCTACTTACCTTTGTTGACTTACATGAAAAACCAAGTTTTAACTTGTTCAATTAGCTATACATATTAACTGTCATAGTGGATCCATCCGTTGATTGTGACACTATTATTTGCTCACCCTTAAATTGGTTTAACTCAAGGCGTTCTTTCACTGTTGACTCTGGTATCATCAATACGTCTAATGTAGATTGTTTTATGGTAATAGACGAACATCTACCCACTTGTGTAGTTTTTATCCGCATGCTTCTACTTTGATTTATTATAGCATTCTTCAAGCTCATCGATAAATAATAGTTGATCCAGAATTGAATTGACAATTGAAAATTTTACTAACTCTATGAAATTAAATCCCAATTTATTGTAATTAAAAAAAACATGCCCATTGGAAATTTTTGTTATTGTTATAATAAAAAGTGCATTTAAAATTATAAGACACTTGATATTAATGAATGATAACACTGAAACATACTTTAATATTTTAGTAAAAGAAGTTTAAAACAGCCGAATTTATCATCGTCACTAGGATTTAACAAATACTCTATAGCCATAGTTGTTGAACAAAATGTGCACACCGACGTAGGGTGATGACACATTATTTCTAATGACTAAAAAAATAGCATTTTAAAGTTTAGATTTACTGGTTGTTGTTATCAATATATAGCCTAAATATCTAAAAAGGTTATTTAAATTTCAAAGTTGATATTAAAATATCGTAAATTTTAGACAAAGTCAATAAATCCCACACGCTATTATTTGAAATTAAATGTGTAAAAGAGGCACCAAGTCTTCACGGGTAGCTAACCCAAAATAAAATACCCATACTTTTCATAAGTTGTACCTGAAATCTTTGACGCATTATAGTGTTGTAAAATTCTGGTTTGCAGTAGTACGGTACAAGCGTAAGATGCAGGATATATAAATGGTAGTATCAGATGTTTTAATGTAAACACTTTGCAAAACCGTGTATAGGGAAATATACCACGAAACTGACTGCTCAACAAATTCACATACAAAAGTCAATAAGGACGCTTTCAGCCCTTCACTTTCACTAAACTACAAAACTCATCCATGTATTATGTATTTCAACAATAACTACACGAAAAGCTTCAGTAAAAACTATATATTTGGTGATAACTGTTCGTGAACTCGTACCCATTCAATGCGCATACACATGCACAAGTGGACTTTAGATGTAATTTACCGGAAATAGATGTAAACGCGTCTAGATATCACACGCATGATCAAGAATAGTGAATGTTCGGTTTTTACCAACAGTCAAGTATTACTACCTATAGCAAATTCGTAAGTCTTGATGTGTGCGTTTGCTATTTGAAGATGAAAACAATAATATAACAGAATAGACTAGATTCGAAAGATCCGTTTTATATAAACTCTATCTTGTTAAGCCTACGAGGCATAAACCACGTCTTACATATTATATTGCTTGATGGTCATGGCCGTTTATCCGAGAAGGAGCATCCAACCCGTACCATTTATAAGCTAGTAGGAGAATAACTAAAATTATAGCAAACAGTGTTTATAAATATGACTAAATATTAAAACAAATAATCTATCTGGCATGGAATGTACAAATTCCAAAGTATAAGGTCTATTTTGTAACCTTTACTTTCATTTGACTTTATCTACTCTTGTTTTTCCATGTCTTATATAACACAACACATCCCTTCATTAAAGAAGAAAAAAGTGTTCTACCTTGCTTGCTTCTTGAGCCAAGTACCAAAGTATATATAAAAACAACACAGTTTCACCATAATCATCACTTCATTCTCATTCAAATGGCAGATCATCAAAGAATCCACCCGATCGAACCGACGCCTGATCTCGAATCACAGCAGAAACCCACAGCACCATTGGTCCCCCGAGGTTCATCCCGGTCTGAAAACGGTCATCCAACCGAACCACAGCCACCTTTCCAACGCACCATCCCTATCCAGTACTCTAAACCACCAAAAAAGAAAAATTGGTGCGGTCGATGCCTATGTTGTACACTTTGTGTGCTATTAACACTCGTGATCATTATAGGCGTACTGGCCGCAGTTGTGTACTTTGGGTTTGATCCAAAGCTGCCAAAATATTCAGTTGATGGCATGTCTATCACCCAATTCAATCTTGCCAACGATAACTCCTTATCGGCTCAATTCAGTGTCAACATCACAGCACGAAATCCCAACACGAAGATTGGAATCTCGTATGAAGGCGGATCAAAACTAACTGTGATATACATGGGTACGGTTCTTTGTGAAGGATCATGGCCTAAATTCTATCAGGGTCACAGAAACACAACTGTACTAAACGTCCCTCTAACGGGTCAAACTCAAGACGCTGCAGGTTTACTGAATTCATTGCAGGCACAGCAACAGATTGGAACCATTCCTTTAGTTCTCAGAGCAAAAGTTCCGGTTAGAATTAAGCTTGGTAAGTTGAAACTGCCAAAATGGAAGCCTTTGGTGAGGTGCCGGGTGAATGTGAATACACTAGCTGCTAATAATGTTATTAGGATTAGCGATAGTAGCTGCAGTTTCAGATTTAAGTTTTAATTCTTTAGATTTGTTTCCCATTGGTTTGATCGTTTGGGAGGTTTGTATTATTATGTTGCTGTATTTGTTTCGCTTATTATTGATTCGAGAAAGAGGAGGATAGTAGGTCGGTTTTTCCTCCCTTCTCTATACTTGGATTCATTTGTAACTTAGCAGGTGCTTATGATATATGTCTATATACGTTTTGAGTAATAAAGATCCTTATTCGTTTTACTGTCTAAGCAAACATACATTTGTGACTTTTTTTAGTTTCAGAACCGTAAACTATTCCATTTCAAAGAATAGCAGATTCAACTTTGTCAATCAAACTAGACACGTTTTGACCCGTTCTAAAAGTTTATTGCTGTAATCTCAACCTACTACTAAGCTACCATTTTCCGCTGGGTACATGGCACGGTGGATCAAAAAGGTCAATTCATGCTTTCAAAAGTTTAAACTACTCCTATACATACCGAATTAGTTAAGTATTAATAGTCTCTATCACTTTTGCGGACTATTTCAATATGTAGCATCAGCAATAGAAGCTTTTATCTATCAACTATAAAAATCTGGTAACTATACTTTAGAGGATTAGTTGAATATCTACAAATAGTGTGTGTGTATAATATGAGTTCAAATAAAAAAACAAAAATCCAAAAAAGTTTAGAAGACAGTTGGGCTAAGATGACGCATTACAATTTGGTAATAAACTAGAAGTTAATTAAGCTGGCTGCTGGGAGAGGCAAGAAATGGAATAAGGTGTCATTGTTGACCTTTTGGTTTAAATCTAGTTTCATGTTTATATAATTCAAATTTTATTTCAGAAAATCATACCTTAAAATCAAGATTGTATTACTCTATATTTACAAAAAAAAAAAAAAAATTCTAGAAGTTAGATTCACAGTGTCTACAACGATATGTCTCAAACCTCTAGCAATGGTGTGTCCAACCTAAATACAACCGTGTATCCAACATAACAACTGTGGGTCTAGCTTCACTGTTCTAATGTGTCTTCAACTACATCCCCCCCCCCTCTTCCGCTACAACGGTGTGTCTGCCTCGTATTTATAGAATAGCCTTTAAGGGTAAATTCATGCTTCATAAATCTAAACCATTGCTATACGTGCCAAATATTAACTATTAACATTATCCATCACCTCATGACCAAGTAAAAGTTTTGGTAATTATAATTAATAGGATTAGTTGAGCTACTATATATATGATACCCACACCAATATGAATGTCTATACATGTGCGTGCATAACTACATATAGACATATAGTCATGTATAAACACTTATCTGTCCCTAGAAATGCATAATCAACAAGAAAGGAAGATAAAAAGATCAGCAAACGAATTCTTTAAAATTCTTGGAACATAGAAAAAGTTCTAGAAGGATACACAATCCACATTCAGTTCAGCACTAAAAGAATCCACCCCAAGACATATAGCAAACACTTAAGTATTCAAGTCTATGAATCTAATAATGTTTTCTTAAGTGAATCTTATACTTCCTCTAAGAAACATAATTGCAATTAAGCAGCATACCATATAGCTCATTAGTGAATAACAGGTTTTAGAGGATGAGCTCTCACTTCTGACAAATCCAGGCTTGCATCAAGTTCCTCATCTAGTTCCCCGATAATGCTTCTGGAAATGAAGATGATAATGAATAATAAGTCTCACAAAAACTAAAAAAACTCAGTGTGACGACTGACGTGTGATTATGAGCGAGTAGGTTAACCGGTCAAACAGGTAGTTTACGGTACAAGATCGGGTGGGTTTTAATGGTTTTTAAAAGCCTAGTTAGGGTATCAAATTTGATTGCAAAACTATTATACTACACCAGCAATGATCTAATATTTGAATAAAACGATATGTCGATATAGAAGGTTTTATCCGTTAAAAATACACTTTGGGCAACTCTGGACTGAAATGGAAAAATATAATATAAATGAACAAATGTTAACTCGTTAGAAAGAAACATACATGTTATCACCCCTTATGATGTAAAGACCCAATACAAGTTGTTGAACTCCTTCCTGCAATACAAAAGTAATCGGTATTGGTCAAATAGTTCATATAGAAAAATGCATTTGTGTATTAAAGCTTGGTTTAAAGTCTTAGTATTTATCAGTTTACAAAGACGAAATGAACGAATACATGCATTTTGACATTTTCCATTCCAAAATAATTTAAAAAAGTCTTAATGATTCAGATTCAAGATGCTACTCAGATCTTAGCTTTCAACATTTAAAGCCCTTCACGGCTTCACGGTATAACACAGCTGGAGGTGGGAAATGTAAGAACAGTGATATTTTTGTGGAACAAACCTTGGTGGAATAAACTCTTTCATGAGATTCATCCAGAATTATGTTTGTCGCTTGATCAAAACCTTTTAGAATTCCCTGAATGCAAACCATGATAATTAATTAAGAAATTTTGTACATTAGCTATCATTCAAATGTTACCAAAACTTACCACTATGTTTCGTCCATCATTTGTGATAACTGAAATAAGTTCTGCAAGAAAAGAAATTATTATTAAATGAACAATTCAAATAAAGAACTTACACTAAATACTAATAAAACAATAACCATGCTGAGATATTGTACTTACGATCGACAACAGATTCAAGCCCAGGGCCACCCAGCATTTTTGCAACACCACAAAAGCACCAAATTACTTTAAATCACTCGTGACTCAAGCCTTTAATCAATGCAATCCAAATGTAACAAATTTCAGTATGTGGGAGGGAAATAATTAGCCACAGTCAAGATAAAAAAATTTCATGAAATTAACTTGTCAAATGACCATATAAAACTTGGGCATAGCCTGTAACAAAACTAAACAATCATAACCTTCAGATTAAAATTCCAAAGCAAACAAACACTTGGATGTATTCATTGCCATGTCCATTGCTTCCAAACAAATATGAAATAATCAAAGAGCATATGATTATGTAAACCCTAAACTTGGTGACATTGCCTCATTTTACACTAATCGTTACCCATATGTTAGGTTGCACTCATTTATTTATAGCATACTCTAGTCACGGAAACGATTTAATGGTACATCATACTATATATTCATTGGAGACTTTCATCAAACAGGTGGTGTGCATATAAGATTAAGGGGATTTCGCACCAGAGCATCAATTTGCTTGAAATTACCTCGTTATGGAGACAAAACCCAGATAGATTGGAAGAAGACGACGTTGCTGCTTGTTTCTATTCACGTATTTTGTAGCGAATTTGGCTATGGAGGTTAAGTGTAAGCAGGAACATTCGACGCACTATTTATTTATTTATTGCACATGAAGGTCACGAAAAACAGGGCATAATGTTTATGATTTTGGTACTTTTAATTTGGCAGTGTACAGTTTAGCCCCTGAGGAGTGAGGGCTGTTTTAGTCTGACTTTTTTTTTACATAATTTTGTTATGGTTTTTTTTTTCTTTTTTTTTTAAACGGCAGTTGCACCACCAGCTAATCGGTGGCTCAGGGGAGTGCAATGACCGAGCCTAGAAGCCCACGGCCTATCCCCTGTAAGAGAGATTATTTACGGCAGAGTAACAGCTCCCCTAAGAGAAGAATACTCTTCTCGGGGCCCCGACCAACCCTTCCGAAGAACAGGAAAGTCGGAGTTTAAGACTCGTCGAGTCACATAGTGCGGGAAGACGAGTAGTATATCTAGTTGAGATGTATAAATGTATTAAGGGTAAAGGGAGTGTAATATTTCATTCTTTGAAACGTCATATTTCACCATTCATAGCTATTTTTATTTAATGGTTGTATTAATATTAATTAAATAAAAAATCATTTAATTTAATGTAAGGATTTTCGACTACTTTAAGGTGACTGGCATCTGGATAAATACAACCTATAATATTATATAGGTTAAATCGTTTGTCTATTTTTATTAATCATGTCTCATGAATCAACCAACTCTTCACCCGATCAAGTAGAATAAAATAAAATGGAGTATTGGATATTAATGAACTTAACTATTAGTTTTTGGCCGCTACCGGTCCCAACTTTTGTAATATGTGCTAGCGGTCTCAACTTTTATCATTTTGGCCACTAATGGACCCGTCGTTAAAAAAGTTAACGGCAGTTAACTTTTTTTTTTGAATTTCAGGTCGACGTTTTATGGTTTTTGATAGGAAAAAGAATACGAGTCGATTGATATAAAATTTACATCGAAACGGTGCTCCAAATG
>JAOYNQ010000012.1:10328156-10338376 GCA_026259685.1 Tagetes patula
CATAGGAAAAATCCTAGGTGGACATGCTAGAATCATGCCATGTGTATTTGTTACTCAATTATTAGAATAGGTAGATTATATTATTATGTTAAATAAGGTGTTATGAATGAAAGTGATTTAAAATGTTATAATAGCTAGTAAAACCTATATATATAATGGTAATTATTATTTTCGGTGATCTTAATTTGTTGGTAAGTTATTTTGTGGTTGCATATATATCAATGGAGTTGAACCATGCCCGAAACCGAATAGCTTTATGAAAAGAAGAGAATCTATCCACATTAATAAGCATATCTGGTGACACCCAATTCTTGGACCCATTTTCATTACTTTATAATTATGGCTTGTGGGCTCTTTTCTCAAATATGACCCCAGTTTAATTGATTAAAGATATATGATTTTCTATTTATATATATATATATATATATATATATATATATATATGATATCAATTTTTAATAGGTGACAAACTTAACTCATTTATTAGAAAAGAGTAGATATATATTGCGGTGTTTTATTAGCCAAAAAGATGTTTATGAGGGTTTATAATAATGACGAGAGCAAGAACACTAAATATTACGAGAGCAACAAGAACGACGAGAACAAACTAAATATATATTTTTTCAATCTAAAACTATTTCAACATTGAAGAAAATGATTAAAATATAATAATATTTATTTATCAACATTCAAATTAAAAAAACATGAACATTATTTATTGAAGCTACATATGTATAAGTCATATGTGGATTGTTACTTTCACATAACTACAAATGCGTAAGTAATTTTAAAAGTTAAAAATACTTGTAAAAATATTTTAGTTATTGTAAAAGAACGTTAATAACTTTATTTAGTGATTAAGGTTTATTCTCGTAATATACAAGTGTTATTAAATTAAGCTCATCCATATCTTACATTCTTTGGAGCCATATTTAATACATTAGTTATTTACTAACCTTTAAAAAATACAATCCCAAACTAGCAATCTAATCGATTTAAGTTGATTAATTATCTTTTAAGGTTAGAAATGTGTATGTTTAAGTTACCAAACAAATATTGTTAAATCAAAGGACCACTTATAAAAAACAAATATCGTCATTGATTGGATAAAAATCACATAGAAGAATTCTTTAACCTTTAATCGCACCAAATATTTTTTCTTGAGCATTATTAATAAGTTTTGGTGCGGGAATAACCTTTAATCGCACCAAATATTTTTTCTTGAGCACTATTAATTCAATTGTGTAGTAGTGTATAAAAGTTGTATACTGGTTGGATCAAACAAAAACTCTTTTTTTAAGAACCGTGAGCATCCTTTTTTTACATATGTGTAAATAAAAAAGAATTTTTTACAATGTCTAAACTTCTGTAAAAATGTTTACAGTTCTCATAAATCTAAAAGTTACTGCTTACTTTATTTTTGAGAAATGTGATATTTACATTTGTGTAACAGGATTAAATTAAATTATAAGAAATTAAAAAAATGCCACATATATATAATATATCAATTTATACTTGCAAATTAATATTCAAACTCTCATCACTCTTGTAAGTAAAATCACCGATTCTAATTAAGGGTATAAGAAAAGCATGTGTAAGATATGCACATGCACAAGTGGTGGGTACCTTTGCATTGAATTGTAAAAATAAGTGATGTAAAACACAGAGAAAAAAGGACAAGTTCATTCAATGTATAGATTAAATGAAAAAATCTCACCAATATAATATAACTATAATTCTATTTGGAATTTATTTTCAAACCTTTGTGTCACACACTTCTGAAATGACATAGAAGACCCCACTAAACATTAACATCTCAATTCAGCCTTTGCCCCTGCCACTTTGACTATGTCTTGTACAACACATCAAGAATGATGGAAATAGAATATTTTTACTAGCCTAATTACTTTATCATGAAACATACAACAATTTAACATCCTATTAATAATAATCTTCTTAATAACAAAATCATGATACTTGATTGATCATATATAGTCTTGATGATGATAGAAAATATATTAGAAACTACATAAAGTTAAATGTTGATTGAGATTTCATATGACCAACCTTTGAACATATACAAAACAAGGATTTTCACCCTAACAATAGCATCATAGTTGATACCACATTTACCATAGTTCAATTGTGCATTAACCATTCAATATATGAACAAAAGTTCAAGCACTAACAATTTAGAGAGTTCGAGTCTGATTGTGAAAGATATGAATTCAGATAAAAGAGAATTACGCAACCCGCGCATGCTCAATTCATTACTCGATGTGGTAGCCACTTAGTTCTCTAACAACCTAACTAAGTCGTGATTCATATTTGCTGTTTAGAGAATGGGTATGGGTTCGAAACTCGACTACGAGCATTTTACCATAGTTTATTTTTGAACTAAAAACGACTATAATCGCATATTGCACATCGCCGGAGTTAGGGGATCTCCGGCCAAAGTGGCCGGAATGCTAGTGACCGGATTTGCGGGATTTCGTGGGGGGATTGGGTTTTTATAATTTTACAGAAACGTACAGTTTCTCCGGTTCCTTGTTTTCATTTGATGATATAACTTTCATACAAGTTTGAAACTTGACTATTTTCACCCAAAAGTTAATTAAATCCCTATTTTAACTAACTAACTAACTAACTTAACCATCTTATCTTGTAACGTTTATAAAATGAGGTTTTTATATCTTTACTTCGTTTTTGACGTTAAATAGTTATTTTTAGACTTATTATTAATTAACTTGGATAATATTTATAAAATCTTTTTTATAAATTATAATTCATATATTCTTGAGATTTATTTATTAAAAATAGTAATTAAATGGTAGACTTAGATAATAACGCAACGAATTCGATTGGTTTATTAAAAACGGGAATAACATAGAATCCGACATATTCATTCATATTAATAATAACGAAATGTTACATTTTCAAGAATTTAAACACAAATAACTAAAAGATAGATATATTCGAGTTCAAGTCGGACATTTAGGTTTAAGTTTAGGGCATATGTCACAGATTGTAACAATAGAACTAACATATTCTTTCCAACATTTTCAACTTTGTACTCTCAAGGGTTCGATCCATACTAAAGAAGTGATAACACTTGTAAATTTGATAACATTTGTACATTTTCACTAACAAATTTGATAAAATCGATTCTTTCAAAACTTACACATTTCTAAATATCGTTTCTAATATCCAAATTGTTATCGTCTTCACTGTTGGTCGATCGCTATCTTCTTTTTGAAACTTTTCGAACAATTGTTGTTGTTGATCAGCTACCTTCTCTAAGAACTTCTCCAAATTATGTTCAATATTAGCTTGCAATTTGGCCACGTTGGCTTGCCAATCAACCTCTATTCTAGTCATTATCTTGTCATTTTTTTTAAATACCTTATCAAATTCTTTGATTGTCATGGTCATTGCTTCGTTTTCAAAATCAGAATCGATTGTGAAATAGGAATTGTGGTCGATGGAATATGAAACTGTGATCGGAAAAGTGTAATTAGAGCTCAGAAGATCGGAAGCTCTGATATCATTGGTTCGTTTTGTTCGGATGTTTGAGGGCACGAAAAATGAAACAAAAACCTATGTTTTTCAGCAAAGGATTTAAAGGCATGGTTGTCAAATTCCCCCCCCCCCTCATGTCACATTGAAAAACTTTAGTTTTGTAGTTGAAATGAGTATAGATGTAGCAGTGAAACTTTGCAAAATTAGTGAACGTGTCGGATTTAAATTCTAGTCGGTAAATCCACACAAAGTGAGTATAATTATCAATGAGCACCATATACCGGATTTGCTTGAAGTGATGGTCACAAGTCACAACGAACTATATCAAAAGGCTTAAAAGTAACCGAAGTAGAATCATAAAAGGGAAATATTTTACTCTTAGAACTTAAATGATTACTTAAATTAGTATTTGATGATTTATTACATGGGATGGAGTATTTGATGATTTATTACATGGAATAGAAAAACAAGAACGTAATAATTGCAAAATTGATTTCTCCGGATGACCTAAACGATCATGTCAATGATCGTTGTTGGAAGTGAAAAAAGCATACGATATGGTTGAAGGAGTAAAAGGGTAGACCTCTCCCAAACGATTGTGGCGTAAAAGGAACGCTTTAGTTTTGAGATCTGTCATAGAAAAACCACAAGGGTCAAAAGCAACAATAGTGTGATTATTAGTTCTAAATTTAAGAGCGGATAACAAGTTTATAATAATTTTCAGGTGTAAACGATATTATTGAGAGTGTAGGTGCGGGTAGGTGTGCTATGATGGTTGTCGTTGAATCCATAAATTGGTATACGGTTGCTATTACCAACAAAAACTGATTTTACAGGTGAAAGTGATATTGGTGTAGATATTTTACCTGGATCATATGTGAAATGAGAGGACGTTCCGATGTCCATATACCAATTCGGCAATTTTAGTCATTGGAGTTGTAGTCCGTGTTGCCCGAAAAACCCGTAGCCGGGCATGTTGGGCCTGCTTGGGGGCCGTGCCCACACTGGGTTTGCTGTGTTGATTACCTGTTTGAGAAGGTGGATTGGGCCATCGTTGTTGATAACCCAACCTGTTGGAGTTGTTTGTGGTTGGATAAGATCATGGCACAATGGGCCTACGAATTTTGATGCTGCCTGTTGCTATAAATTGGATTGCCAAGAATTTGAATAATTTGGATTATTATAATTTCCATGAAACTGTTGTTTATTATTACCCCTTCCATGACTACGTTGGTTTCTGTTGCGGTCTCCTCTGGTCATATTTTGTGACCGAAATCACGTTTTTGAGGGTGTACGACGACTAGTGAGATACGGATTACGGTTTAAGGATTTTGGATTTTTGATTGTTTAGGCTCTGATATCATAAAAACGGTTTATAGATATTTAACTTGATGATCATTCTCATTGATAGAGCCCTTTAAATAGAGAATAAGTTGCCTGGATTTCATATAATTTGGCCAAGAGGTAAAATTATATTTTTTTTAAAATTACTTTAAAAACACAACGCCCGGTCCATCCATTTCATGGACTAAAAGTCCAAAAGAGTCACAAATGAGCACATAGTTTAATGAATAATTTCAAAAGGATTAGAGCAAACGTAAAGTTATATGACTTAGCTATTGTGTCAATGTGAGACAAGTCCGTCCGTTAAAGTAGTTTAAAAGTTAAAACTAAGAATAAGATAGATTGTCCTTAAAAAGAAAAAGAAGTATATGTGTGATTTACAAGTTTTTTTTTTATAAATAACCAAAATATTCAGGAAAAGATTATATAGAAAATGAGTTAGAAAATCTAAATAAAATCTTCTTCGCCAAGAATTTTCAAATTGCACAGTAAAGGGTATGTTCGTTTTTCAAATAACTGCGTGTTCAAGTATGATCACTAACAAATATATATGCAGATTTAAGAATATGCATATTGCTGTTTTAGCACCTAAGATTATAGTCTCTACTGTTTGTTGCAAACATGAAATTCTTAAAAGAGTAGATCGAGAACGCGATCAAAACAAGGAACCAGATGAAGGATCACAATAGGATTAACATGACGCTAATATATCCAGATGAACAAGATCGAATACCTGTCTGTGAGAGTATTTTAGTGTTCTAGTAGATAAGACACACTAAGATGTTTCATTCGGCCCCGGTGGCTTAATTGGCCGGGTTGGACTCATCACGTTAGTAACGAAAGTGACTGTTAGGCTTTATCCATGTTTTGATCATACTTATGCAATTCTTACAAGTTTGAGCACAAACTTCTCATAAACGGACGAAAGATAACAACCTCAGCTCCTAGCTGTTGATATTTTAACTTTCATGTTCTTTTATTCTTGTTTTCTTAATAAAGTTAAGTAGCTATTTGTTGTTAGTAAGGTAGAAATATATAGTACGTGGAGAATCAGAGATGATGAGTTAATTAGTTAGTGGGCCGGTTAATTAACATTCAAATCTTGTAATAACCCAAACACATCGAATCTAAAAGTATAGAGAGTTAAGTTTATGACCAGTTTCTTGAGTGATTATTTCATTACCGGTGTTTTTTTTAAAGCAACCGAGCCTCCAGTCCCGTTCTCCAACCCTGGTTGCCAAGAGTAGACATCCAAACAAAGTCAACCAAAGTCGGAACCCCAACACACCTCACATAAGGAAACCACTTGCTAAAAGAACACCTCGCAGTATAAAAAACCTCTTGATCAAATTTCGAGCTCACGGCCTCAACGAGGTTGGTTAGCTTCGTCATTTCCAAATGCCCAACTCGCAACCTCAATGAGACCAGTTCGCTCCATCATTTTAAAATGTCGTTGGAATAAATGCTCCATCGTTTTGAGTTGTGATCTAATGATCTTATAGCCGGTTTGTAAAGCAAAGTGGTGTGGTGTGACTGGATCCAAGGACATAATTAAAGTACGGTACATAGCACTTTGATGGTGTGATTGTATCAAGAAATTAATTAGGGGTTTTTATTTCACCTTTTAATGGTTTAATTTAGTGTTTAATCATTTAACATTAAACATTTAGAGCGTTTGTTTCATAAAAAAACATCTGAATGGTTCAGTTAAGTGTTGAATGGTTAAAAGATTGAAAGATGTTGAATGAAACATATATCAAACTTATCATCATCTGAAGTTTTATCCAAATATCTCCCTCATTAATAGAGGCTTTTAATGACTCAGAAAACTCAATTTGGTGATGAATGGTTAAAACAACTCTAGCTAGAACATAGCACAATGGCAAAAGAAAAGAAACAAAAAATAAAATATGGAACCATATATAAATCGATTCCACTTTAAAAGTATTCATATCTACGCCACTATGATACCCCAGGGTGGAACGTGACTGGACTCGAACGGTAGTCGGGCTATGACAAATTTTTATGTGTAGTGTAATTGTTTTTTTTAATTTATGTTTATAATACCTTTAAGCAATTACAAATATACCCATTAGCAATAATATTTAGAAAAAATGATGATAGAAATTCGAATATTGCTAGCTAGTGACATACAAGAAAATGATATAAAAGTCAGGATATATATATATTTCTATAGATCGCAAGAAAATGATTATTATTATAATAGTAAAAATATAAGTTTTGTTAGAAAAATAGTTCGGTAAATATACGTGGTAAGAGTACAGTTATAAAGGAGAAAAGAAAATTCATTATTGTGCTATTATGCACGGCAAATGTTTTTTTAGGGATACTAATTTTTTTTCATCATCGCAATCTAAATCCATTTATAAACAGCTATAACTTATCAAACTATAATCGAAACACAACATATAAGATTCATCTGCACAATAACAATGACCATATATAGACATATTACATTGATTTTCATAAACCATAACAACCTCAAAAGCATGCATGCACTTACCACATAGCAACAGAAAATCAAGAAACATGCACTTACCACAAAACAAAGCCATCTTGTTTCATAGCATCAGCTTCATCGGCAGTTGCTGGAACTTCTTTATGTTCAACGTCATAGTAGGATGACGGTGGTGATCGGAGATGATGCCACTGTTTGGAAGTGATCGATACGACCCATGTTGTAGGAATCAGGCCGATGATAGAAATAGTGCAGTGATGGTTTCACCATTGTAACAATAAGAAAACAAAGTGTGAACACAAGAAATATAATAACAATGATAGATTGATTGAAGATAAAGTGATAATGAACACTGTTTATATAGACCCCTATAAATACTATATGAAACAGTGTAAATGAACCATTGTGATGGTTCACAATACAACCGTCCATAACTGACACAACTGCAAACTTGCAGTTATTTATTTTGACCCATTAGACATATATGGTCCCTAGACTTAATATAATAATACATATGATACTAGAACTTTGGTATTATAAACTAATACATGTAACACTTAACCCAACCTATATATATCGTGTATATATTGAATGTTACATGAAAATGATTAGTTCAAAGTCGGGATACTGCATGCAGTTTGTCTTGATCATGCACTTCATGATCTTGTTGGTATCTAGTTTGTTGGTAGTTTCGCGATGTGTTGTTGGATATTTGAAGGGATTTTGCTATTTTCCTGAGCTCTATTTTTTGCACTTTACCTGTTCCTGTTTTTGGCAACTCTTTCACTATCTCTACTTTCTTTGGTACCATAAATTTGGACATCTTTCTCCGGCAATAGTCCAAGATCTCGCTTTCAGTTGTCGTTCCGGACGTTTTCAAGACAACAAAAGCGCAAGGGCTTTCGCCCCATTTCGGGTGAGGCATTGCAACCACCGATGCTTCGAGTATGTTCGGGTGTTTGAATAAAATGGACTCGAGTTCCACGCTGCTAATGTTTTCTCCACCGGAGATGATTACGTCTTTTGACCTGTCTTTGATCTCTAGGTATCCGTCGGGATGGATAACCCCGACATCACCGGTCAAAAACCAACCTTTGTGGAAGGCCTTGGCCGTCTCCTTCTCATCTTTTAAGTACCCTTTCATGATGCTACTTCCTCGAAGAACAATCTCGCCCATTGTCACCCCGTCGTGTGGAACACTTTCCATCGTTTTCTTGTTCTTTACATCTACGTCTGCAAGCGTGAGTATGCCCACACCTTGGCGTGCTTTCAGGTTGGCCTGGCGATGTTTTGGCAATTGATTCCACTTGGTTTGCCACTCACACACCAGGGCGGGGCCTGTGGCCTCTGTAAGGCCATAGGCATGCGTTATATGGAATCCAAGGTTCTCCATCTTCTCTAGGAGAGCCGCAGGTGGAGGCGCCCCTCCTGTGAGGATGTTGACCTTGGACTCCATTTTATAACGCTCATGAGGTTTAGCCTCTAAAAGGATGTTAAACACAATAGGGGCACAACACATATGAGTCACCTTATGCTGAGAGATACTCTTGTACATCTCTTTCGCCGTGGTGTTGCGAATGCACACGTTCGTGCCACCTCGTGCCGCCACACCCCATGTAAACGTCCACCCGTTGCAGTGGAACATCGGCAATGACCACAAATACACCGCCTCAGTACCCATCTCCCACCCTTGAATCAAGCTCATCGTGCTCAAAAACGCACCACGATGGCTATAAACAACCCCCTTCGGCTCCGAAGTGGTACCCGATGTATAATTCAACGCGATCGCATCCCACTCATCCTCAACATCCTCACCGGGGTACCGAGGGTCACCATGGAGTATAAGCTGCTCATACTCCAAACTCCCAAGACGCACCCCGGTGGGCTTATCAACATCATCAATCACAATGACCAACGGCATCGCATATTGAGCCGAGTTCCCATCATTCGACCCGGTCACAAGCAACCTTAGCGCCTCGGATGCTAACGAAACATATTGACAATCAATGAACAAGACCTTTGCTTCCGAATGACGGAGAATTGTCGCTATATTCTTTGCATCTAACCTTGTATTAATCGCATTAAGCACGGCTCCAGCCATCGGAACTGCGAAATGCATCTCATATAACGCTGGAACGTTTGGTGCCAATACAGATACCTATTAAATGAATCAAACACAATCAGATCGATATTAATCAAAACCAAGAACTAAGCTTTAACTAGTAACTTTAAATCTAGCTAGATACTTACAACGTCGTTCTTGACAACATTCAAGGAGCGGAGAGCGTAAGCGAGACGACAACACCGGTCGTAAGTTTGACGCCACGTGAAGCTAACTCCGGCGTATATGACCGAAGTTCGATCGGAGTATATCTTAGAGGCTCTTTTGATGAAGGTGAGAGGAGTTAAAGGGACATAGTTTGCCGGAGACTTTGCAAGTTTGTCCATTAATATATTGCTTTAGTGAACAAATCACAAGAGTTGGGTTGCAGGAAGAAATGTTTGTAACTTTGTATTATGGCGTATAGAGAGAAATAAATAAAGAGACTATTTATAGATGATGGGGTGGGGTAGGGTATGGTGGGAATGGGCCATTCATGTAGAGATAAACTTGGTTTGCCACGTGGATGTTTGAACACAGCCATATGACTTTGAAAGTCTCTAACCTTTTGCATGTCTTGTTGAGCATCATGAGTTCATGACTGCCTTTAGAAATATATATAGCAGCAGTAGATTCATTTTGTGTTGAATTTGAAAGTAACCAAACTGCAGTAGTTAAACAAATTTTTTATTGGAAAACTAAAGGGAAAATTCCCAAAATGTCCCTTTTGACCGTTGACTTCCCAAAATGTCCCCTTTGACTTCGCCATCCATAGGC
>JAOYNQ010000012.1:10362684-10382718 GCA_026259685.1 Tagetes patula
AATAACTCGATTAGATGATGATGTTGGGTTCGAAACTAGTTGATAAAGTGATAAGGACGGTTTAACGAGTTGAAATGATGCAGATTTGATCGATTTGGGACTTGCCGGAGTCGCCGGTAACACGCCGGGAAAACGGGGTGGGGGGTTGGTTTTAAAAATAATTACAGCTTCGCCCCCTGTACTTTGTGTTCTTGTTTAGTTTTAGTTCAAAGGTTTAAATTTGTTTTTTGTTAATTACACATCTAACCCTTTAACTTTAACTAACTACTAACAATTTAGATTTTTATAAAACCTAAACTCTTATATAAGTTATAACTAAATCTTTATTGTTAGCTTAAATAAATTTTATAAAAGTCATTTTATCATATATTTAGTAGCAAAATGATTAATAAATGTAAACCTTTATTCATAATAACCCAAATGATTACAATATTATTTAATGTCTCGGGTTTACACAGAAAACGAATCGGGACGGAATGTCACACTTTATTGTTTTTTTTTTAGAATTAATCATTATAATGATTCAGTAATTTGTTTAGATAATAACTTGAGAATAATAAACTAGATTATTTCATTGATAATAGGAATACGGGTAATCCGGACGGTTCGGTTTGGGTTCTTGGTTTTGAGTCGGGTTTGAATCGGGCAAATGTTACACTTCGATCTTTGAAATCCAAAACTCTTAGCAACAAATCCATAGTGCTTGATGTTTCCATCCATATTCTTCAAAAAAATGCATAAGCAAAGAACCGTAGTCTGAAGTCTTCAAAAGCACGGCTATGTGGCTAAATTTGACACGGTAGGCTTGGAAGACCATTACTCTTCATAAAAAAACTATGATCAGTTTTGTTGGGTTTATGTGACTATAGTTATTGGTTCTTGATTCCCGGAATGATAAAACACGTGTGGCAGTGTGTCGAGGCTAGCAAGCGACGATCTCTTTGATCCATTAGGTCAAGAGATGAGATCCGAAGATCTAGAAAAGAAAAAAAAAAGATTGATGACCGTGGTCAGATGACGATTTCTTAGATCCGTAGATCAAAAAATAAATTAAAAAGAAGAAAAAAAAATTAATCTAATCAAACCGTAGTTTGAAATCAATGGACATGGTGGCTAAAACACCCATAAAAAAAATAGGAACAAACCAAGAGAGTGATGATATATAACCCAATCATCTGACAACAATCACCGATAAAAAATAATTGCTCACTAGCCGCCCCAAATAACGCGAATGAAATTTGAAAACTTTGTTAAAAACATGTATACAAGAATGTGTTGGGGAAGCAACATCACTTGTATGCCAAAGCAATTTTTGTCTAAAACATGTAGAGTGAAATCAATGGATGTATTTGATGACCGAATATAATTGCGTTTAATTTGCATGTGAGAAAACCAACGCAAAGTAAAAGTGTCAGAAAGCAAAAATTATGATCGACGATTGCAAACACTATTCGAAAAATAAGCAAAAAATTTCAGATGTGAGACGGGCTGCTTAAATCTAGAATGGAATTAATGGGAACTTGTGATCGGAATCTTGAACCAAAGACGAAGACTTATTTATAACAATAGGCAAATAAAATAACCGGAATCTATATAAAAAAACGAGAGGTGGGCGGACAGGGCGGCGGTGGTAGTGGCGGCACGCCGCCCTGTCCAGTGCTGATGACTTTTTAGGGTTTCAGGCATTCAGAGAGTGGCTCTGATACCATGTCAGATAATGAAATACTGAATGAATATTATTGAATCATTAGGTTACAATATATAGAGTTACCAAAAAACCCTAGAAACCGAACTGGGCCTTATGCTTATCCTAATAAATCCTAATAATATATTCCAATAAAAAACCCTTAATAAATTGACTTCCAAGTGACACACAAATCTTAAGGGGCTTTGTCCACTACACATGCTTTAAAAAATTTAAAACAATGTAGTACATCATTGCATTCAAAAATATTTATTAATAACATGTATATATAAAACATAAACAAGTTATAGGACATTAAAAGCATAATCATTTATTCTAAACAATAGCTACAAATAACAAAAAAATGGAGTTCTAACATAATAAAAAAAAGCATGGAAAAAAGTTAAATGTAATTTGCGTCCATGTAATTTACACTCAAAGCAGTTTGCAACCTCGTTAAAAAATCTAGATTAGTTACAACTTTATGTTTTTTAAAATGTGTCATTTGTACCCTTTGGTAAAGTTAATCGTATAATTTATATGTAAAAAAGATATTTTGCAATTACAAGTGTTTTATTAGTTATTATATCTATTTGTTTGATTAAGTAATTATTAAATTACAAATAACAAAATTAAAGTCAACAAAAATCGAGTAGAAACAGAAATACACTAGAATGCAATTCGGCTACATCAACAAGGCATATACACCTCCATCATCCTCTCAACAGTACAAGCCTCAAAGTGCTACTTAAGAAAGATGAAGTAGGTGTTTAGATGTTCATGTAACTAATTCTAGATTTCTAGTTTCAATTCTTGAATGTAAGGTAAGAAATAAAATTTTAAAAAGTCAAGGATCGAGTTGAAGACCAAAATAAGGAAAACGTACTATGAATAAAAGAACTCATATACACAATAAAGAAAAGACATAACAATAATAATAATCATGAAGTTCCGTTCAACAAGATATATCCAATTTGATTCAACGTACACATCAAATAAAAACATATATTGAACTCATTTCCCCCTTCAAACACGAACTTGAAAAACACTTTATTCAATTCTCACCCTTTTCTTATTCTCTACTCACTTCGCATGCATGCAATTAAGAGATGGAACTAATCCACATGTAATGTATTATTATTATTAGTATCATAAAACCAGCAAATATTCATGCAGGCCGGCTAGCTTACTCCAAACCATACATCTTCCTCATCATTATAACGAAGTTGATGATCTTTTCCGGGTTGGTTAAAGATTCAGAAACGCTTTCTCTAGCATGTGATCTTGCGATCCATGCTGCGAGTTTTGGGTAATGATCCTCCAACTTAAAGTCACCAAACTTCTCATAGGCTGGGAACCATGAACTTAGACCTATAAGAAGTATGTCAACAAACCCGAAAGTGTCCCCGTTGAAGTAGTCCTTGTCTCCCAATGTTCCATCCAAGTACATCATGATCTCCAGAAAATTCTTCTTAGCAGCTTCGACTTCGTCCTTGTCTTTTGCGTTCCAAATGGCACTACCTGCTGGATGGACCTAGGAGCAAGATACATATATATAGAGATGCATGATCATAGTGCGAAAAAAAATAGTTAGGGAATGTCTATTGCTACATGCTCGTATTAATATAATCCGGTCACAACTTGTAGCCCGGTTACATCTACAACAAAAGACTCACTTTGCGGTTGATGTAGTCAGCCCAGAACCTAGCTCGGGATCTCCCATATGCACACTCAGGGAGCAAGGGTTTATCAGGAAAGACTTCATCGAGGTAGGCAATAATGTTAGCGGATTCGGCAATTGG
Source organism: Tagetes patula (assembly GCA_026259685.1). Lineage (NCBI taxonomy): Eukaryota > Viridiplantae > Streptophyta > Magnoliopsida > Asterales > Asteraceae > Tagetes > Tagetes patula. The sequence continues at coordinate 10,366,171 of JAOYNQ010000012.1, forward strand.
CTTGTCCTCATGCAAGAGCACGGGCACTTGCTTGTGGACCGGGTTGGATTTAAGCAACAACTCGCTCTTGCCACCCATCAAATCCTGCTCCATAATCTCTTCATAAGGAATTTGTTTTTCGGCCAAAGCGACCTTCACTCTCATGCAAAATGGGCTTGCCCACATGCTCAAAAGCTTCAGATCATCCTTTCCCATTTTAATTTTTGTGTGTTTAGTTTCTGATTGTGTAGGTTTGTTTTTGAAAGATATGATGATGAGGGATATAAGCTTTTTGTATATATAGATGTAACAATGGTGCTCATTGTGTTCACCCCTACAAGAAAATCTTTGGTTTTGCCACATACAAGTTGTTACATGGCAAAAGTTAATTAGCTAGATACGTCATCATATGCAAGTGATTGCCGGCATAGCTGTGCATTCAGTTTACAAAGTAATGCTTATAAATTAACGACTTTATTTCGAGTTTTGTGGTCAAACTAGGCTACCTGTCTAGGTGGCCTATAATGTAGAGCATTCCATCCCAATTGTATACAAGAAAAAAAAATTGGATTTTAAAAGTTTTAATTATTTGTTATTAGTCATTACCGGTCTCAAACATTAAAATATATGCTAGCAGTCCTAACTTTTATCATTTTTGCATCCAACGAACCGCTGTGAATTTTTTTTAACGACGTTAAGTTTTTTCGAATTATAGACCGACATTTTAAGGCTTTTGATCGGAAGAAGAATATGATTTGATTGATATAAATTAAAATTACCTCGAAATGATAACACAGTTAGCCCATAAAAGATTCTCAATACGTTATTTTATGACTTACACCAATGGTCCTTTAACTAATTAGCTATATCACTAAATGACATAAGTAGTACTTATGGGTAAAAAGACAAAAACGCCCTTATGTTTAACGGAATAATTTAACAATGTTAGTATATCCATGGATCTTATAAAAAAATAACGCAAATAGATTACCTTACTCTAATACGAAAAAGTAAATTCTTTATTGGAGTATACACGTAATAACACTTGTTATTTAGCTAGCGGGTTTTACTAGAAATTCGAATGAGACCTTTATCATTATTCAATGAACCAATTTCCCATCCCCCTGGCCTCCACCAATCACCATAGTTATAATTTCATTCATTTCATTCTCTCATCAGAATCTATATTCTAATTAGTTCCCAACCAGAACTGATTATAAGAAAAATATAACCCTTTTTTTTCTTCACTAAATGAGTTAACAGGAAAGAATTTACCCAACCAACATCTTTCTATTCTGTACAGTTTGATGCATGTTTTTCAGTCAATGAAACGTATAGAACATAGGGCAGTGTACATAAAACTGATATTTGTCATGTACCAATTGGTTTTGGAACCTTAATGTAGAGGCAGATATGCAGGAAGTAATCTGGGTTCATTAAGTTGTTGACCACCCAAGAAAATGGAATTTCCATTTTAGGCTCAATGCCTTGAATTCGAAGTAACTTGATCACAGGATAACTTTCCTTTTCGGCCTCAACTTTCTGCTCGTTCTTGCTTTCAGTATTCATTGTGTTTGATGAACCAGGATATAATTCTGGCAGAATTGATTTTACTGCGTCAAGCAAAGTGAAATACTTTCCTGCAATTATAATGGGTCAAAATGAGCACCGGCTGAAACAAGTCAATATTATCAGTATGGGTTTAAAATGGGTTGGGCTGGTAACTGGTTTGACCCGCAAACACTATTTTTGTCTCTTAAAGCTACACAAACTTTTTCATCAAATATGGGGCGGGGCGGTAAAGCAGTCGAAACTAATATCTGGGCATACCTTCTGTTTTAAATTCAACAGGCCGGTTTATATAAGAGATTTGGTCCCAGCTATCAAAATGTGGTGCTTCTTCTAAATCGTCAAAATCTTCATTGACAGTCCAGAGATACAAGCGTACAGGAATTCTACCTAATAAAGCCCGGAAACAATTAACGAAAATGTTGTTTTATGATAAGCCACTCATTGTATGGAAGAATTTGTGGTTGTCACTTACTTCGTATAAAGTAAGACACAAGACTTACAAAAGATCTACATTATTATTGTATGAAATTTTTTATGTTAATTATTAAAGCATTCATTAGTTATAAGGTTGATCTAGATTACTTTTAAACTGGACGTGTTTTAGCCCATTAAGTGGCCTGCCCAACCTGCCCATCCTTCCACCTTTTATAAAAAATTTGAAGGTCAATCTACGTATATACTTGTAACATTAAAAAGTACGGACATACTTGCTTTCAGTGCTGCAGTTGCCTCTGTATCATTAGCACTGTGCTGACCTTTTAAAGGTGATGGATTCAGCTTCCCAGAAAATTCGTCTCCAATTATTCCAAGTTTGAGCTTAGACGAAATTAGGTTGTATGTGTCAAGTTTACCTGTAAACAAATAATAATTAGCGGGAACAAAAGTGAAACACAAAATTCCAAAAGCTTACAAGGATAAATGGGTAAAAAAAACTACAAAAATATAGTTCAATGAAAATGGAAATTAAAAACCATGCCAAGCAGAAGCTAAATAATACAATATTCCAAATAATTTAATAGCATACCGCTCATAACAGAACGCCACAACTCAACCTGATCAGGATGAGACATGTTCATAACATTCTTGCTGCTCCCATGAATTATATATGCGGCCTGGAAAAAATAATGTGATCATACGAGAGTAATTATAAGTGTCAATATTATTCAAAAGTATAAGGATGTGCTAAATATGTATTCTCAAACCTCTTTTAATGAATTAATATAACTCCATTTCACACCATCTTCTCCGTCACAAGGAATTAAGATATGTCCAGGGTATCCTCTAAAATGTACCTGCATAGGTAAAAACACGAAAGATATTAACCTGCATAAATGTTGAGGTTTATAGATTATATAAATCTAACTCAACAAGCAAAAATATATTGCTAGCATTGTGTATATTTCTGTCCTATAAACAAGGAATTACAACACACACACATATATACACATACATAGTGGAGTATATACTGTGAGAACACCCTGGAAATAAGCACAAATTAGTTTGATTGTTCGTTGCCTATAGGTAAACAAGTAAACGGTACAAAAATTAGAAGGAAAAAAAGGCACAATTTAGTTACATTGTTTGTTTATGCATATACCCTACAAAAGGTTGATTATCACAACCAGTGATTATATAGCTACTTTTTCCTAACAGTGATCGAAATAGAACTTCATAAGGTACATTTCAGTTCATATAGTTTCAGACTAATCAGACAGCTCCATTGTCATTTCAATGTCCAAAAGTATATAACATATATACCGTCAAATTCCAAGGTCTTTCTGGTTCAGCACAAAGAAGATCAAAAAGAACCCCTATTGGTATGTACCTGAAAATCCAGCATTATGTCAGATAATAAGCCAAACTGTGTAGATTTGAAGCAACCCAACCCAACTGCCAATCTAATACAAAGGTTAGAAGAATCATGTCACAATTAAAGTTTAGTTTAAATTGCTGTTCGACGGAAGTTATTCTCTTAAATAGTTGCATCCAAAATGTCCCCGTAATAAAACTCGCAAAGAGCTACATGAAGGACATGTTGTCATATACACCTCAATCGGTTTGTTATGTACAGGGGACCACCTACATGTGAATATATGATCTTTTTACATCAACTTAGTGATAAATGTAACGTGATATAATTGGGGGTATATATAGTTCAACAAAATTCGTTTTTTACCCTTTAATAAATATTATTAAATTTAATGCTTACTGCAAGGCTTTGTTTTTTGCTAGTTGTTGCAAATAAAATTGTTTATATTTTGTCGCCAAAACTAAAGGAATTGCAAAATGCTGTTGCACATGATATGCTAATGGTCAACCATGTACCTGTCCCATCCCACTAAACGTTGTTTTTTGATTTGACACAAAATGTACAGAGAATGTGATTTTTTTTCTTACATATCCAAAACCCAAAGCCACTAACTCATTGTAATGATGATAATGGGAGATGAATAGAAATACATCAGATTTTAGAAAAATAGTGTTGCAATTGGCTTGGAAACCGATAAAAAGAATTTGCAATGTTCATGGTATATGAAGTGTAATTAAGTAGAAGTTTCAAAATAAGGTCACCCCGCAGATAAAAAAATCATTGGTTTTGCCCCAGGCCATAATCTTCAACTTGCTGGTGAGCATAACAGTTCATCATGGTACAAGTAAAGAAAACTCATATCAACAGCATAAAACAGTATTATACATCAATATAAAGAAAATAATATACCATTTAAGAGGCAATCCTTTGTACTCAAACCAGATAGTGTCTACTCCAGGAGGAAGTGCTTCACTGAAGAATGGCTTGAGTTGCGGACATAAAAGAGGTAGGTATCCTATTCGAGGAGCTAGGATCTGTAGAGAACATAAGAATTTAGTACTAAGTCGATTTATTTATACATTTAACTATAACATGCCTGACGACAAACCCTTTTAAAATCTTGAACCAAAAGTTTCACATAACACATGATGAGAACTATTATTTAGGTTCCATCTAGTTACAGATGAAAGAAATTCCTTAGTCAGAACATAATCTGAAGCAGATCATATTCTGGTTGCCTATCATGCATTCCTCCAACCGCATCTCCTTATCAGAAATGTGGTGTCATCATGAGAATCAGGGCAGGCTCTTCTTTGTTAAACGAAAAGCCCTTGGTTTAGGGGCCCCAGAGTTAAAGCGCCAACAAAAATTTACAGTGACTAGGGTTTTAGACTTTTAGGTTTGTTATTGTATGCAGCGTTCTTGGAAAACCATCCATGGAGCCTGTTTGCCTTAGTGTGTTTGTTAAAGTGTAAAGAGAGTGAGCGTTTGTTAAGATCTGTAACTTGTTTTCTCTAGTTAGAACACCCCATTTGTACAACGTTTCTCGTGATTCGTTAATGATACTCATGATAGGCAGATTGAACTGGTCTTCTGATTTGGAATTGGAATCAGAATTTAAGTTGATTTACATTTGAGCAGCTTTCTTCCTATTCTAGTCCTGTTTCTTTAACTTGTGCTTAGCTGATTTGTATAATCAGTATTGTGATCTTGTACATAATTTGTGTGTTAGTCAAAACCAGTAGATTAATTGGTTTCCATTAAGCTATACTGCTACATTTTGATCTATGCGCTACAGTTTGGTAGCTATCCGTATCGTCAGCTTTATGACATTACCAATAGACTTCATACAACATTTTTGGTTTTCCTCTTTGCCTTTCAATTTTCAGCTTCCTGAAAAGTTCCAGTTATTTCAACAGTGATCTTAATTCACCAAATTCAATTTCAGGAAAAGCATTATATTTCAGATTTCAGCTTCCCGAAATAAACTTTGGATGCTGAATTATTCCAGAAAAGCATTATATTTCACCTGGCCTCCGCTCTCATGTTTGACTTGTATATCATGTCCTTTTCAACAATACCCTCCCAGGGAAAACAAAGTTGTATAATGTGCTCAAGAGTTATACAGATCAACAGGCCAGGCAGATACTCAAATATGCTCATACGGTTTATAATTGCCTACTTCTACCCTTTGTTCTCGTATATCATATCCTTTTCCTCCGTCGCATATTTTCCTCATTGGTAGCAACTCTTACGGTCATACAACCAACAAAGATCTCAGATAAGCCATTTTATTGTCTGTACATTCGATGCTGCTTCTTACATGTTTGCAGATTCATAACTAAGTAACAAACTTCAGATTCTAATTCTATTTTTTAACTATTGATGAATGAATAATTGTGGCTTCCTATATATGAAATGGACACAAATTAAGATTAGCTTTAGGCCCCAAAACATGTTGAGCCACCCCTCGTGTGATCCTTATACTACCTCAAGCCAATAAACCTTTTGCTTAGCTCTTATTTTGCTATATAAATTACAAATGTGATTTTAAGTCCAACGAGCTATCAATTATTTCTCAAGTTTACACATTAATCAATTCATCCAAAAGTAGATCAGTACTTAGGTTAAAAACATCAAACCAGTTACTCCTCAAATGCAAAATTGTTACGAGTTATGTTTACACCACTAGCTATAAATAACCTTCTACTTCAGAACTCAAATCTCTTGCAAAATTGATTCATGAATACTAAATCGAAGTTCGATTAGAAAACCTAGCTCCTAATTTGAAGCAGGAACATTTCAAAACAAACACACAAGTACTAGCGAAAAACTAACAAAAAATTCATTAGGTTTTATACGCATAGAAGAGATCAAATGCAAGCATACAAATCAAGTCAAACAATTACATAAGATATAGATGAATCGAATAGTGTATAGAGTGTACCAACGCAGGCGACGGTGGCGGTAGAGTGGTGACTTCAGAGTCGTGAAGATGAACTTGCAGCGGAATTGCACCTTCCCATACAAACTGTTGAGCTTCTTTTTCCATCGGAGTTATGTTGCTTTCGCCGGCGATCACCAGATCAGTTCCGTCAAGTTTTGGTTATAATCATCCGGGGTAATGTGACATTTTGAATATGATGTTTCAACCTTTAGGTTCTATCTACCTTCATTTTTTTACCCTTCAATATCACAAAGTTACAAAATGCCCCCTACATAAGATTTTTTACCGCCACTAATGAATCGGGTCACTCATGAACCCGGTTCATCCTAAACAGGATACGACACGCCTATTAAAAAGCAAGTTGTCTAAAGCATCAAGCCTATGAACTATGAAGAAACTATCAAGATAAGAGAACCCTTCAGGATCAAGATTTGAATCGAAACCTATAAGACCTCAAGCTTTATTCATTATCTTTACGTCGTTGAGTTAAAAAAATAGTACAGCCATAAGGGATTGACGAATTGAATAGCGATTGTGATGCAGTGTGAGCGATGTAATTGGAAATCGGTATAGTGATTTGTTTAAGTATATTAACCGTCAAGAGAATGAGGATGAATGATTTGACTAAGGGGTTGTTTGTTTCACTTCTTAATGGTTCAGTTCAGTGCTTAATCATTCAGATTCAGCATTCAGAGCGTTTGTTTCATAAAAAAAGAGTCTCTGAATGATTCAGTTAGGTGCTGAATGCTTAAAAGATAAAAAGATGCTAAATAAAACTGAATTGAGCATATACCAACTTTACTCTCATCTACATTTATATCCCAACATCTCTCTCATTAATAAAATCTTTTAATGCTTCAGACATCCTAACCATTCAGCATTTGCCAAACAGCCCCTAAAACCCCTAAAACTTATTTTTAATTAGTTTCTTTCTAACTATCTTTCTAAATCGATACCAACAAAACATCATTACAAACCAAATGAATGAGCTTAAACTTTTATTACCGATTGTCTTTCTATATTTTAGAATGATTATTTATGGTTATGCAAATATTTATTTATTTTTATTAGAGTTGATGCCTTTCAATATTAAGATCTATAGCATGTGTTGTATCAAAGTATGATTCACTCTTGTAAGACATTAAAGTAACAATATATTATCATAATTTATCTTTAATTCAAGTATGCTTTATTCCTCAAACTCCAAGCATTTGCATCGATTTTCTTTTACTTGATGATAATCTTCTTCCTCGTAGTGTAGGAATGCTTTGTTCATGTGTAAAGAAATTATGAGGATCCACCAACGTTTTCACTCTAACCAATCGTTCAAAGTTCCCCTTAAAATACTTGTCACCATAAACTTTACCATCCGTATAACTATTATTGCCAACAATACTAGTACCAACATCAAGATCTCTATAGTTCATATATGCTCCTCTCGGGTTCTTGGACACGAAAGGCGTCATGAATTCGTGAAGAACACGAGTTTGGTTCACATAATAATCTTCTACTTCCTCCCCTCCTTCATCCCAGTTAACACTATACTGAATTTTGAATATGTTTCCAACGCGATACGGGAACGGGTCTCCCCATCCCCGATCTCATCCATTCTCCCTCCATACGGATTCAACACCACCTCCACAACTCTTAGTTCTAGCATCTTTTGCCATATTGATTCGATCCCGTCTCTAGGAATCGGAGTTTGCAAGTAATCCGATTTCCGTTTAGAAAATTTGGAGGGAAAACTTCTTTTTAACAAGATTTCAACTGGGTTGTTGACATTACTTGACCAAAAAAGCGCGGATTCAATCCAGCTCATTGTCTTACAGTCGGGTTTCCGGATTTCTAGTTCCGGAAACCCCGTGTTCATCACCGAAATGAGACTATCCGAGTCTCCCAAGAAAAATGCCGTGAAACTTGCTTGAATGGTGTTTTTAGTGTTATCCGGTTTTAGATTTAATCTAATGAATAGATCTCGATCGATCTTGTTGGCTACATATTGCCAACGATTAACGATGTGGGTCAAGTTTTGTTCGAGTGTTTTCGTTACTCGAAAAACAGTGACGGTTGGAACATGAACAAGTTGCAATGTGTAAGACAGGACAACTCCAAAGCTTGCCCCTCCTCCACCTCGGATGCCCCAAAAAAGATCTTCTCCCATTGATTTTCGGGTCAAAACGCGACCATTAACATCTACAATGGTCGCGTCTACAACATTGTCTACAGTTAACCCGTATTTTCGTATCAAAACACCACACCCCCCTCCGCTTATATGCCCTCCGATTCCTACGGTAGGACAAACACCTGCAGGAAAAGCGTAAACTTTGCTCTTTTCCCATATTTTGTAATAAAGCTCTCCGATGGTGGCGCCTACTTGAACCGTAGCGGTTTCTTCCTCAATGCTAACATTAATCGACCGAAGGTTAGACATGTCAAGCAGAACAAAGTTAATGTGAGACACATAAGAGAGTCCTTCAAAATCATGCCCCCGCTTCGGATTCTGAGGTTCATTCCCATGTTCTTGGTGCAAACGACGGTTGATTGGACATGGGTTTCGAATAATGGGGTCACGATGATCACGGGTTTTCGAGTTGATGATGTGTTAAACCTTTTGTTTCGAATGTATGCTTGTAACGTTGAAGCGTATGACGAATTGTTTGGATTGTAGATAATCGACGAGACATGATCGGATGAGTTTCGATTGGACATACACACAAAAAAGGTTTCGTATACCGAGCCATTGGCTAGAGACTGGAAAACGAACAGTAGCAGTAAAAGTAACAGATAATAAGAATGTTTGATTGAATTCATGTGGGAGTGTGTAAGAAGATCAATGCTTCTTTTTTGATATTTTTATGATGTGATTATGAAACTAATAAATAATTACTTTGCCGGATTATATGAATCATTGTTGTGTTGATAGCATTGGTATCCTCGATCTACAAAGTTGGATTTTGTCACTGGTGTTGTTGTTGTTTAACTAAAGTCAATGGATCCGACCATTATATACGTCAGCCTAACCGTAACGTTTTCGATATAGAAACAGACTGAAACATACATCTAAAAATACATGTAGTACGTTTATATATCAAACTTTTATGTGTGAAATAACAATGATCAAACCACTAATACATGGATTATCATAATAAAACTAGTTCAACTATTAACAAAATGTTCTTAGAACGGTTATTCCAAAACTGATTCGGTTGTTAATTAGTTTGATGAAGTAGGAGAACCTACCTAAACTAGTTCAAGGATTAACCTGTGATTTTGGAAAAAATATTTTTTTTATCAAATCAATTAAAAACTAAATATATTGATTTCAACCGGTTAAAATCTGTTATTTTGAAACCACTCACAAAAACTCATGAATTCGTCACTGCTTGCAGCGGAATTGCACCTTCCCATACAAATTGTTGAGCTTCTTTTTCCATCGGAGTTATGTTGCTTTCGCCCGCGATCACCAGATCAGTTCCGTCAAGTTTTGGTTAATAATCATCCGGGGTAATGTGGCATTTGGAATATGATGTTTCAACCTTTAGGTTCTATCTACCTTCATTTTTCACCCTTCAATATCAGGGAGTTACAAAATGTCCCCTTCATAAGATTTTTTTACCATCACTAATGAATCGGGTCACTCATGAATCCAGTTCACCCTAATCAGGATAGGACATGCCTGTTAAAAAGCAAGTCGTCTAAAGCATCAAGCCTATGAACTATGAAGAAACTACCAAGGTGAGAGAAAGACATTAAGATTTGAACTGAGACCTATAAGGCCTCAAGCTCTATTCAACAACTTCACATCGTTAAGTCAAAAAATAGTATGAGCCATAAGAGACAGACGAATTGAATAGTAATTGTGATACAGTGTGAGCGATGTAATTGTAAACCAATATAGTGATTTGTTTAACTATATTAACCGTCAAGAGATGGGATGAATGATCTCACTAAAACTTCTTTTCAATTTAGTTTCTTTCTAACTATCAAATCGTTACCTACATAATTCATTACAAACCAAATGAATAGGCTTAACCTTTTATTACCAGGCGTCTTTCTACATTTTAGGATGATTATTTATAGTTACGGGTTACACAAATATCTATTTATTTTTACTTTTATTAGACTTGATGGCTTTCAATACTAAGATGTATAGTATGTGTTGTATCAAAATATGATTTCTAAGTAGTAAGACCTTAAAGTAACAATTATCATTAAACTAAAAATTTTAACGGTTCAACAACCGGTTAAAAACTTAAAAACTGTTATTTTGTTCACTTCAAAATGAGTCGTGGCCTCGTGGGACGAAAATGAGAAATGGTCTTAGATTGCTGATGGGCTAAAACGTTTGATGGGCTATATTGCTATAAGGGCAAATGGGCAATCCATGATCTCAGACAAAAAAAATATAGTAATTGGAGCTTGTTTTCAACAGGGCCGTGCCAGAAGAAAGCTTTTTTTTATATAAATAAATAAATTTTGTACAAATTATAAAAGCAGTTCATAGAAGAAAAAATTACACATAATCTTAAACATTATTATTAAAAGTTAATTGGTTTTAATTATTGTGTACAACATAATGTTACAAGTTAAAGATGACAACATAAAACAACAATTAAAAATAAAATAATCTTACAAACATGAAAACACGTTGATATCGGTTTTCATCACGAAACGGACATCATCTTTGTCATTTCTTATTGGATGTAACCTTGTAGCTATCGGGGTTTTGAAGTAATACCATAAATCGGTTGGGGAAAGCCTTGGTCCTAATTGTGGTACTATAAGTTCCATTTCAGGTCCCTTAACTCATGAACTTTTAATCGGTCCGCAAAAGCTGTAGCCTTTTTTCGTTTGCACTGCTAATAAATATGATCATGATTGTAGATCCTGAGGACTAAAGTAAAGTATATTGTTATGTTATAATAAAGACCTTCCAATCAATATTGTAGAACTCGCTAGACGTCAGTCGAGCTGTGAGATACATTATAGCGATTAGGTATTTGTACATGCAGGGGCGGAACCACAAGGGGGTCAGGAGGGTCAGTTGACCCTCCGGCAGACGAAATCTTTTTAACAAAATATCCATCATCCAATAGATTTTGACACTTTGACCCTCAAAATTATTAATCTTAGAGCAGTTGGAGTGAAGAGTATTTAAAGTAGAAGAAAAAAAATTGAAAAGGATGTTCACCGGAGATTTTTCCCGGCTAGCTCGAGAAGTGCAGGTGAGTATATAGAGAAGATAAAGTTGTTTTAGATCGAGGGTATATTTGTAAATAAACTTGAATGTAAAAACCCACGTGCTAAACAACTCATTCTAATTGGTGATGGGAAATAAGTTACAGCTGTATTATTTTCCATCAAAAGTTTTAATTTTTGGTGGCATCAAATATTTTAATTTTCCTTTTGAAAATATGAACTGTGTAATATGAACCGTGTAAAATGATAAAAAGTTAATAGAGTTTTGGTTTTTTTATAGCATCTTAGTTTGTTTAATTTTGCTTAAAACTGAATTAAAAAATGATGTAGATTTTAAACCAATTAGATTATGATTTATATAAATTACAATATAAGCTTTAATTTTTTAGATATTAAATAACTATCTATATTTAAATCATCGTATAATTTACAATAAGATGATAGGTAAACAAGTTGCGTCGTAAATTTCTTTTGAAATAATAAAACATAGCATACTAAAAACAAACTCTTGACACTATTGGGGTTGAAACATTTTATGAATGAATTGTTGAACCCCGTCAAAATTGTTAACTGCCTCCGTGACAAGAAACTAAACGTATTAAAAGCTATTGAAAAAAACATGTTAATAAAGTATTATTGTAATTCATATTTTGACCCTCTGGTTAAATATATCTGGTTCCGCCACTGTGTACATGTAGTTTGCAATTTCATATTCACACACACATTTTATATAGAGAAATCAGATTTTATTAATCCCAACTTTCACATATTCGTCATTATTAATCCCAACTTTACTATTGGCTATTATTAATCCCAACTTTCACTTAAGTGGCTACCATTGAGCCTTTCGTTAACTTTCACTAACTCCGTTAAAAACTAATGACGTGACATCCATGTGTCAGATGATGTGGCAGCTGACATGTAATTTTTTTATTATTTATTTATTTATCCTCTAACATCATTAATAATAAAAATTACATGTCAGCTGTCACGTCATCTGACACATGGATGCCACATCATCAGTTTTTAACTGAGTTAGTGAAAGTTAACGAAATACTCAATGGTGGCCACTTAAGTGAAAGTTGGGATTAATAATAGCCAATAGTAAAGTTGGGATTAATAATGACCAATAGGTGAAAATTGAGATTAATAAAATCCAATTTCCCTTTTATATATAATGTCTATAAAAATGTTTAATTTTGAATCTAATACACATATTTAAAAGTTTTCTGCCAGAAATTACACTTTTTTTTTTGGAAAATTAGCCAACCAGAAAATGGCAGAAACATAATCGAAATCTAGTCAGAATCCAAGAATTCATCCCTTTAAGTTCATTGACTATCGGCGACCAGCCATAATGATTAACACCAATCACCTCCGCCTGCTAGCAATTAATGCTCAGTTATAGCAAAACTTCAAGGTATATCAACCGTCTAGGCTGATTTTCACCACTCAGCTTCCAGCTATTGCTTGGTTGTATGCATTCAACGATCTAGTCCACCACACTATATCCCTTTCTTGTAACCATAAGAAATATACTAAAACAAATTTAACGGCTTAAATTCAAAAATGACTTAATAGTTTTACTTACACATAGAAAAAGAAAAGCATTATGTTTTGGACAAATATACAAAAGAACATTCACGCATTCTCCATTGGCAAAGTAAAAGTGATACATAAAAAAAGACACGTGGCAGTAGAAAAGATAGATAATGTGAGAAAGACGGAAACTGACTCGTTGCCCTTTTACCAGAACCCACCCAACTTTATTCATTTTTAAATAAATTAATTATTAGAAAACTCTAGTAGTAGACTTAGGAACTTGTGGCCACAAATATTTGGGCAACTATTATTATTTTATTATTATAAATATATCTCCAAATTAAATTAAAATAATCCTACCCACATATTATGTGGTCCGCATTCTTTCTTCAATACATCTCCACTTCTCTTCATACGATATGAAAAATCTTATCAAGATTTTTTTATTCCTTATATGTAAGAAGTGCAATCATATTTTAGTATCTTAATTACTTTTTACAACATATAAAAAGTTAAAAACTAGAATATATTATCGTGATTGTAATATTTTAGAGATTCAGTGTGTTGTTTTAAGAAATAAAATACAAAAGTGCTTTATACCTCGCCGAAAATACTTATTTGAATTGACTAGCTTTGTAAACGACTCGAATTGAGCCAGGTTGGTTTATAAATGAACCAAACTTGATTGAGGAGGGGCTCGCTCAATCATTAGTCAAATTAATCTTACTTTTAATTTTTAAACATTTTATAGTACAACTAAATTATATTTAATCCAATTAACATTTAAGTCTTTTAATGGGTTGTTTAGGGCTGTTTGACAAAATCTGAATCATTAAGTGCTGAATGGTTAAGATGTCTGATTGTCTGAACCATTGAGAGCTTCCATCAATGAGAGGGATGTTGGGGTATAACTTCATATGAGTATAATTGTATAAAGTTAGTATATGCTCTATTCAGTTTCATTCAGCATCTCTCAGTCTCTTAACCATTCAGCACTTAATTGAACCATTCAGAGGCTATTTTTTTTAAACAAACGCTCTGAATGTTGAATGCTGAATGGTTAAGCACTGAACTGAACCATTAAAAGGTAAACAAACAGCTCCTTAATTTGTTTCAGCATCTCAATGATTCAGATGTCTGAATAATTTAATACTTAATGTTTCAGATTGTTTGTTTCGTGAGTAGATGTATGAATGGTTCAGACATTTACCTCTGAATAGTTAAAACCTTTTATCTGAATTGATTATAAACTTGTCTTTGAATAGTTAAGCAATATATAGTTTTTAATAATTTAAAACTCTTACTGATTCAACACTTAATGGTTCAATACTTACCTATTCAGAAGATGTCAACCAACCTTTACTTTCCGGAGTTCACAATTTTTCAGCTATAAATCTTGATACTTCTATGCTATAATTGTGAAGTCTTTTAACTTTTATATGAAATAAATACAGAAAATATCAGTATTAGTTACAGAAATATTTTATTGTAGGGGTAAAATACAAATGTGCTCCACTGCAGCTGCATCCATTAATTAATAATAATTTTAAAAGTGGATCTATGGTTTAAAAATTCTCAACTTTACATGCAGTTAACTCCTCAAAATTCAAACTAAAATTTTAGCCAAGCTTTTGTAGATGATTTAAGATGTCGGCAAATATTTATGAGTAAGAGAAGTCAATGACGGAACTAGGAAAGTATAACTTTAACAATATCCTTTATTAATGGAGCGGGAAGTAATTTTTCAATTTTATCAATCGTGTATATATTGAGTATATAACGTGAAAGGTATTTAATTATAACGAAAATTTTTATATATTTAATTTAACGGCATAAATAAGTGACTGGATATTAGTTTTTAGACAATGATACATTATATTATATATGTTTGAAGATGCTAAACTTATGGCTGTTTGACAATGTTGAATGGTTAAAATGTCTGAATGATTAAGTGCTGAATGGTTAAGAGGTCCTATTTGTTAGAAATCTAAATGAGATTTCTAAAAATTTTGTTTCATTCATTTTGTCTCACATTGGAGTGAAAACAAAAACATTGTAGCTTATACATGGAAGCATTCATGACATGTTAAGTTCTTGTGTCATGTTTTACTCTAGCACCTACACGTGCGTAGGGGGTGCAATTTGGTTCGAATTTCTAGTCACAATGTGACGCTAGGATAACCGACTTGGTTTGGTTGCTTTTTGGTCCCCATTGGCCGTCATTCTTCTTTCAGATCCCCTGGATCCTCTTTTATGCTCAGACGCCCCTCCCATTCAGACGTCGCACCCAAACAATCTTATGTCTGACCGAGTCAGACGTAAACATCTGAATGAGTCCATTCACACCTAACCAAACACACCCTTAAGCTCATAACGATGTTATCAAATCTATTTAACAAAAACTAGCTAATTCTAAAAGTTAAACAAATAAATCTAAGGAAGCTAGGTATGTTATGATAACATTAGGGGCCACGGAGTGATGGCGAGAAAGGGCAACGAGGAAGAGCTCAGCACCACCTCGTCGGAAGAGGTGTGATCCACACGAGGAAGAAGAGACGACGAGAAGGATGCTACTCACACCACAAGCTCCCCAACGAGTTCTCAAACTCGTTCACGAGCAACACAACCATCTCCTCATCGCCTTCTCGCCACCACCACTCCCTCCTCCCTTAGTGAGGTGAAACAAGAAAACTGTACTATAAACTTAGGGTTGACATTTCATGACACTTGCCATTTGCATATATATTCTGGTATCATTATGCATGTGTTTTATTTTAGTGACGTCAAATAGTTTTATTTGTTCTTTAAGGTTAAAAAATAAGGGAAAGGGGTTGATAAGCTCATAAGCACTTATGACTTGACAACAATGGTTAATTGTTATTTAGGGCGGAGGAAGTGGGTATATCTTAAGACTGGTTAATTTTTCTTTAGGTAGTAGGCTTAACTATTATTAATAATAATGGTTAATTGCTCATCTGCACAAGGTCTTACGTTTACAACTTAACAACGCACGTTAATAAAATAAAACTATTTGTTTAAACTGTAAACATATAAAGTCTTATATTACAAAGTAAAATGACTCGGCTTGTAATTATGAAAATAAAAAAAAAAACAAAAAAAGTTTGTGTTCACTCGACCTTTTAAAAAATTTGTTAAACAAAAAAAAAAATCAACTTATCATACATATACTTAAAAAAGTTAAATCAAACATGATACTTAGCGGAGTAGTTTTTTTTTATTTTTAAAACATCAATCTAGTCTACTTCTAATAAACTCCATAAATATTTACAATGACAAGGATTAAACCTTAAACCTTCTTAAATTAGTGCTTCTAGAGGCATAGCCTCTCTCATTGAGCCACCAACCCCAATGATATTAGCCTCACTTTATAATTTTTTATAAGCTAAAACTAATAATTAAAAAAATTACACATGTCAAAGTGAATGTAGAGAGGGCGGTGAGTGGGAGAAATGACGTGGCGAAAAAGAGCAAGTTGAAA
>JAOYNQ010000012.1:10382818-10402740 GCA_026259685.1 Tagetes patula
AAAACTATTTGTTTGAACTGTAAACATATAAAGTCTTATATTACAAAGTCAAATGACTCGACATGTAATTATGAAAATAAAAAAAAACAAAAAAGTTTGTGTTCACTCGACACTTAAAAAAATTTGTTAAACAAAAAAATACACCAACTTATCATACATATACTTAAAAAAGTTAAATCAAACATGATACTTAGCGGAGTAGTTTTTATTTTTTTATTTTTAGAACAACAATCTAGCCTACTCCTAATAAAATTTATAAATATTTACAATGATAAGGATTGAATCTTGAACCTCTCCAAATTAGTGCTCCTAAAGACATAACCTCTCCTATTGGGTCACCAACCCTAATGATATTAGCCTCACTTTCTAATTTTTTATAAACTAAAACTAATAATTAAAAAAATTACACATGTCAAAGTGAATGTAGAGAGGGCGGCGAGTGGGAGAAATGACGTGGCGAAAAAGAGCAAGTTGAAAGTCACCAGCTGCCTCATATGGCCCTCATCTTAAAATCTCAACCCCAGTGTTATCCTTACGCTCCCACGCGCCCAACTCTGCCTTTCATCTTCCATCCCTAACTCGTGGCCTAGATTGTTTTATGCATTTGTGATCCACGCGCCTCGTATTCTAGCGGCTGGGATATTTAGCCTTCTTTTTCTCCCTATCACACAAAATAAATTAAAAAACAAAACATTTTAAAACATTTCTAGCGCTTTCATCATCCATTTACACGTTACAGGATAAACATAGATAATTAAATTTATTGTTTTTAATATTGTAAGCAAACAAAAATAACTTGGTTGGATAATGGAAGATAATCAAATTTTAGGTATGCTTTGTAACTTAGTGTTTAGTAAGATACTTACTATTAAGATCCTCATGTTACGCTGACGTGTAACTTTAAAACAAAATGTTACTGTAATTTTTTCATGTGTTGAAGGGGACATTGTTAATATACGAAATTTTATGTAAAAAACATTTGCAACCTTATATATAAAGAATGAAAAATCATGCTATTTCAAGGCTGTAAAACCATGAAAAATACCAAGCCAAAACGTCGTTGGGAATCCGCATAAGTGTATTTGAATTTTTACAAAACACTAAATTCTAAATGTTAGTTATAAGAGAAGAATAAAAGATGAAAATATTTGTTTAGTGGCCTAAGAGCATTTACAATGAAGCGGCCTAAGAGCATTTACAATGAAGGAAAATTGAATTGAGTTATAATGGAAAATTGAATTGAGTTAGTGTTCATGACCATTTCTTTTATAAAATAAAAACACATGGATCAAAACTGTAAAGGTGAGACTGAAACTGTTTATCATATCAAAACACAAGGACCAAATTTAATGATTTATAGTGTAAATTCAAAGATAAGGACAATTCCTTTACTGTAAATGCTGCAAAAACAATCATATAAGTATCTCTTATATAATAAAGGAACACAAAAACAGTATATATGGCATATTTTCATAACTTTTGGCTTATGTGCCATCATCATTTGAGAGTGTATCTCACAATAATAAATTTTTATTTAAAACATGTACATAAAATATATTATAATAACACTAATTACATTGTGACTCCCTAATATTTAGGAGAATTTTAAAAAGTTTAAAAGTAGTTACATTTTAACCCTCTCTAATAGGGGTGTATATGAGTTAGTTTGTATTTGATAAGGTATCAAAATAAAACTTAGGGATAAAACTGATAATAACATACAATTTAGTTACCGTAGTGTTTTACAAACATATATAACTTTTTTATATGAAATTATTTTTAAAATTAAACTACACCATAAAACCAAGCAATTAATCCTCTTTAAATTGAGTATAATATTGCTAGACTAAAAAAACATTTTTTAAAAATAAATATTGTGTTTCGGTTATTACGGTGTTGTCTCAAAATTGATAGGAACCGTCATGAATATCGTTAAAGTCATCACTTGGATATTGTATTCCCGAGCGTAGTGCGAGTACTAAATTAATATTTTATAAAACGTAAAAATAGCTTTTTTGAAGGGGATAAAATATGAGTTTTCTTGGTTTAAATCGAAACGTATGTTATGCTTACGCAAGCGTGCATAACAGAGTTATACATTACACTTTACTGCTTAGTTGTATGCCTTTTAATAAAAGTTATTCTAAATTTCTTATTTTATACAAATATAATTGAGAAAATTGCAAATATAATTTACAAATAGTTATATTTCACGATTCATTAGCATTGTCATTTGAACTTTGAAGTGCATGTCTAGCACTCTAGCCCCATAGGTCATAACAAGAGACACATGAAATCTCCTATTTTAATAACTAGCTAAGCCAAAGCACCACACAATGTCACTTGACGCAATCACAATCACCCTCATAATAGTCTTAAAAATTAAAATAATATTCGTTATTACTGTTCCATCCGCGTAAACACGCAGGTTCTAACATAGTGTCATATAAAGAGAAAATATGTATCACAGAGCATTGAGAGCGAAACTTGGTTTCTTACCAGTATTGGTAAATCGTGTTCGGTGACAATGCCTGTTAATAACTGAGGTATATTCATACCTTATACGAGATTTTAACCGTCAATCAATAGTTTGATGTTAAAAGACTATATGAATAATACATGTACTCATGCTTCTATCTTAATTTTAAATGATTGTTGGAGTAACTTGACAAATCAACGAAAAACATAAGAAGATGTAAAAAATTGCAAAAGTTGTGTTGTGTGTAATCGTACGTTCATACTTGTAACATCCCACGTCCGTTGGGAAGAAGAACAAAACTCATCTTGTAAGAGGTGGAAACTTTTCATACTATGAGGCGCTTTAAAACTATGAGGGGCGGTGTTTGAAGGCGTGCTGGCGACCAAAGCAGAAATATCATGGTGCGGTTTAAAACTATGAGGGGCGGTGTTGGGAAGGAGAGCAAAGTCTACCTTATACTAGGAAAAAAACCTTCCATACCATGACAAAACCTGTCTTATAAGGGGTGGAGGCATTTCATGCCATGACACATTTTAAAATCGTGAGGGCGGCATCTAAGGGCGTGTCGGTTGCCAAAACAGACAATATCATGATGTGGTTACGTTGGGCTGCTACAAATAACATCACAAATCGGTTGGGAATGGGAACAAAACATACTTATGAAGAGTGGAAATCATTCTCTAGCGAGACACGTTTTAAAACTGTGAGGGTGGCATTTGAGGGCGTTTTGACCACCAACATGGATCATATTATATGCGGTTACACTAAGCTATTACAATACATTCTTAAAACGATTTGAGCACTATTGGGATGCAAACATATGTAGTAATCATACCTTATGATTAACGTAGTTAAACATGGCTACTCCAAGTAATTTACAACAAAAACAATAAAGGTTTTAACAGTTTTAATAAATCCTTCCAGTGATGTTGATTCATATTAAAATTCTAGACTTGAGTACATCAAATTTAGTGTAATCATTTTTATTATGTTTCTTCTCTATCAATATCATATCATGGAAAACCCCATTCCCTACATATGTTTGGTAGACATTAGTTTGGGGCATATTTGTGTATGATATTTTTATGTGTTTTGTCAATTTTGGGCTGATTTATTTTGGGTGATAGCGTGTTTGGTTGAGCCGCCCTAAAAACATATAAAGACTTTCAAGATGAAACTAAATGGTCAGTGAAAAACTGAGAATTTAATATTTGTATTTAGAAAATAGAATTTTAAATATATTGTATTATATTATAGTTTTAGTTTTAAATTAATTATAACATTTACTAACTTGTAAACATGTATACATGTTATAGACATGTACGGGTACGAAAAAAGATGCACGTTAAGTTATCGTGTCGTGAACATGTTTACAAGTTTTGTATTGATGCCATAACAGATATAGGTACACACGATATACAAGTCGTAAATTCAAAAATATTTTATAACGGCTCTGAAAATTTAACCAAAACATATAATGATCAATAATCATCGTTTACACATTGTATTTTCCTAACCTTAAAATTACAAAATAAATCTTATAAAATAGGAAAAAAAACAAAAAACATCCAAAAGACAATATATATATCCAGATCTTTGTAAAGACTGTTGCACACCATAAGAATCTTGACACGTAACCCCACACAATTTCGCGAGTACAACTCACACTCCTTATCTCCACCTACACGCGCCACTTTTCCATTTTTCAACTTCACCACCCAAATAAAATAATAGAAAAGTAGCGTTATAAACACTTGTACAAAACGCTTTAAGAGCTGTAACAAAATTCCCAGCTATTTTTTCCTATTTTTGGACACCGGAAATAATGACGATGTGAAAGAAAATTGACCCAGCAAAAGCGTTGTCGTTTTAATGAGTGACAGATGACAGCCACGTGTTCATCTCCATCTTTCAACGTGAGCCACAAACCTCCACCAATTTCTCGATCGTTCCAAAAAACAAAAAATGTTTTATTATCATTTTCTGACGTGGCACACCTTTCTCCCTTTTTCCTCCGTATACAAAACTACCCTCATTCATCATCTCTCTTTAATCTCAAACTCATACTCAACTCCTCTGTTTTTTCTCTCTGTTTTTAGGGTTTCAATTCAAGATCGGTGTTATAAGCCACTTGTCTCCGCTCATCGGAAACCGTTTTTCTGCAAACCGACACGTGTTTTGTGTTCAGATCTTGGTTTCAGCTTTGTTGCAGGTGTTTTGATTTGGTTGATGATTTGATTAGATCTGGAGATGATGTTTCTGTGAATTTTTTGTTCTGAATTTGGTTTAGTTGAGTGGTTGTAAACGAGGCGGTTGAAGAATTTGTTGAACTTTTGATGGTGTGTGAAAGCATGGCTGAGGTTTGTTCAAAACTTATCAATAGTTTTATTTTGATTTTTGGTTTATGTAATTGGTATATTTAGTATCTTGTTGTTGATTTGGATTCATGTATTATGGCTATGGTTTCGATAACGGATTAATAGATGTACTGTTTTAGAAGAAAACATAGTAGAATAATTGTTTAATGAGTTTTGACTGAGGCACAGAAGATCTAAAAACTATAAAACTGTATGGTTATTAATCAAGTTTGATTGCTAATCAAATACTGCAATTAATTATGTTAGATTGTTAGTTTTGTGGATTAATATAATAATAATAACAATAATAATAGTATTATTTGGAATAAATCAATCCCAACTTGTGTTTGTTTGGGCATATCTTGAATGTGAATGAAAGATAAACAATCCTTAAGGAAATATATAAACTGAAAGCGTTGATGAATGTCGATTCAGGGGAAATTTGGAAGGGTAGGATAACGGGTGTGTAAAAAGGAAGAACTTGACTTGAACTGAAGTGCAATTTCATTTTTCCTAATTTGGGTTTGATCTTGATGTATTGTTTCTTGTTGAATGCAGGATCTTAGTGAAGGCTCAGCTTCGAATACAGTTAAAAACGACCAATTTACGTCTGCTGAGGAATACGCCCCCAAGGTTCTTTGCTTTTCTTGACTAATAAGGAACTATTTGTACCTTTTTTTAGTTTAGTGTTCTTATGTTGTTGCTTTTGATGTCAAATAGGTTAGAAAACCTTACACGATTACAAAACAAAGGGAAAGGTGGAGTGAAGAAGAACACAAGAAGTTTCTTGAAGCTTTAAAGCTACATGGACGAGCTTGGCGTCGGATTGAAGGTATTTTTTAGTCAGTCTTTAGTACATTATGCTAGTTTTAGAATGAAGTTGAATATAGATATTGATATGAAACACTACCTTATTTGCAGAACATGTAGGCACGAAAACTGCGGTTCAAATCAGAAGTCATGCCCAGAAATTTTTCTCTAAGGTTACTGCTGTTCTACTTATAACTGAAGATACTATTACACCCGAACCGCAATTTGTGTAATTTTATTTTTAACATGTTTACTCATCTTTTATGTTTAGGTGGTTCGTGAGTCGACTAGTGGTGATGCGAGTGAGGTGAAACCTATTGAGATCCCACCTCCTAGACCAAAAAGGAAGCCCATGCACCCTTACCCTCGTAAGCTTTCGGCTCCAATTAAAACAGGAGGTCAACATGAGAGGTCAAATTCACCGAACTCATCAGGGTCGGATCAAGAAAACCAGTCCCCTACTTCGGTTTTGTCGGCAGGTGGCTCAAATATATTTGGGCTTGGTGATTCGGGTTCACCAAACACCGGTTCCTCCCCTGTTTCATCCGCTAATGGTGTGAAACCTGATCTCGCACCTGATGAAAATGAATCTTCTCCTTCAACGGTACTTATTTTTATCTTTGTATTCCCATGGCCATATGGTTGTGCAATTATGCAAAAAATGGAAGTATAACGGTTATCGTTTCTTTGGGTAATTTTTTTTAGAAGGTGGAATCTTGCGGCGAAGAAAATGAAAATGAAAAAGAAAAGGAAAAAGAAAGTTCTCCTGATACTGGATCCACCCAAAGTTTGAAGCTTTTTGGGAAGACAGTCGTGGTTACTGATATCCTTCGACCATCTTCCCCAAATGATACGTGTGAGGGAAATAATGGAAATATGATTCCACAAAACTTGATGCATGTTAGTTCTTTACCGTGTGGGGCACCTGTGTACTACTTGCAATTTCTTGATGAGAACTCAGGGTCGTCCACGCCCATGGCACCTTGGTGGAATCCTTATGGCGGAGTATCTTACCCTTTGGTTCAATCAAGTAATCTGGTCAAACCCACAAACCAATATGGCTCAGAAATGCAAAACGAGGATTTGTTAACAGGCTCAAATACGAGCGACACTGAAAGCAGAGTGAAAGAGGAGGGAAAGAAGCCGTTTTTACTGGTAGCGAGTGAAAGATCAGCGTTTAGAAAGCAACATAGAGCGGACAAAAATAACCATAATAAAGATGGGAACGAAAAAGATGTGTGTATAAAGGGATTTGTACCATATAAGCGATGTTTAGAGCAGAACAGTCATTCAAGTGGTGAAGAGAGAGAAGAGCAAAGAGTAAGACTTTGCTTGTAGCCTGATGGTTTTTATCAGATGAGATAAAATGATCTTCATCTGTTTGCCATAATTTAACATTGTATGGTGCACAGAGGATGAGAAAGAACAAGTGTATAAAGGGAAGACCTTTCTTTTGGTTCTGCTATCCCCTCACCCTGTTAGTTTTTGGTAATTGATGCTCCCTTTTGTTAATTTTTGGCAATTATGCGTTTGTAACTTGACTTTTGTTTATGGTGTTGTATTGCAATACCTGGTTTTGTTGTACGTACTCATTTGTCATGGTCTCATGGTTATCTTGAATATGTTCATTTGTTGATGGTTACTAGTTTAAAGTACTTTGTTAATATCAATTGGAATCATTCATCACTTTGGAGCACCATTTTTGTTGTAATAACTCATTCGTTACATGTCGTCTTAAAATCATTTCTGGATGCCTTGTATGAGCTATAATTAGCCTAGATTAGAGACTATGTTCCAATGTTTGAAATCTATGAGTGTTGGAACAAATATAATGATGTCAAACTTCTCTTGAGTCTTTGGTATCAAGGAATGATGTGAGATATAATCATACTCTTGTTATCTGAGCATAAGTTATGAATCATTAAACATTAACATAATCATACTCTTGTTAGTTGATCATAACCGTTAAACACAATCATAACCGTATACTTGTTAGTTGATCAAGATTCAAGACCATCAAACATAACAGACAATTGTATAGTCTTTTGCATCACTGGTGTTGAAAACAAATTAATAGTGTTATGCCCAAAAAGACCTTGCCAGCTTATGCTGTTATGAAACCAGTTAGAACCTATAAAGCATCCATGTTATTGATTTGTCTAGCCTAGCTTAGACGTCTAACTGTCTCCGTTCTAACTGGTGAAATCAATCATCTAATACCCAATATGTTTCATACCGATAATTTTTTTAAAATTGAGCACGTACCTAAATAACCAGTCCAAATGTTTTGTGTTTCTAAGTTCACCCTTCACGCTTGGGTTCATGTATCATCTCATTCATGTACTCTCGCTCAAAGGCAAATCGAGGGGTGGAATCGGCTATTTTTTTTGTTAATAGTGTAAATTTTAGCAACAGTAGCTTAAAAATAGTTTGATAGCTTAAAAATGATACATGCATCGGCTCGCTCCTTATTTTAACTTCTAATATTTTATGCCCTTATTGAAATGTTTAAGTTTCGTTAGTAGTCCGACCCTTCATCAATAGAACTTGATCACCTCTCAAGAACTCTTATTTACCCTCCAATACCCAAGTAATGGTGTCACTCACATTTTTTTTTATTTTAAAAGCACACAAACGGTAACAAAAATTACTCAAGTCGAGTAGTCAATAGTCAATATCGCTTAAAATACCGGTTTAGGGTGCGTGCATCGGTGGCTGGTGTACCAAACATACCCGAGCTACCCGATATCAAAGCCGGAAATGGCTTGATTACTAAACAGTTAGGTTTGAAACCAGTATATGATTCATAAATCAGGCAAACGGTTTGATGAATGAAAATGGGATACTAATGGCGCCACGCCACGTGGTTTCAATCATATTCGCCTGAATATTCTTTTCTGATTTACGTGGGTGTCAAAAAAACTTGCTCTATAGACCCTTTCCTGCCACCTGTTCTACATATACCCGATCCACTTCTACGTCTCCTTTCATTTCTCATCATCACTTAGATCCATCACATTGCTCATCTACAATGGCCGCTGCCGATACCGATAAGTTAAACAATCTCCGATCTGCTGTCTCTGCTCTCACTCAAATCAGGTCCAATTTACAAATTCTCGACTTTGATTTTCGACAGCTTTTTTTAATTTAAGTTTTGGTGTATAGATGCGTGCTTATGCTTTGAGATTTGGGGATCTGAACTTGATTTTTTGTTAATGTTGAACAGTGATAGTGAGAAATCTGGATTTATCAACCTCGTGTCTCGCTATCTCAGGTACGGTTTGTTTTCGTCGGTTGAAATACTAGCGGTTGTAAGAGTAGGTTTCGTGTTTGTTGTTTTAATGATCTCTGTATTAAGAATTTGAGATTTGCTTCTGATTTCAGTCGCTAGATCTTAATACTAGATACGAATTGGCAAATCGGACACTGGAGATTTGTTTACTGTTCAAATACGTTTCTAGAGATCTGTTATATTTTATCCATAACCATTAAGTTAAACGTTAGATAGTTGTAAATTTGTTGATTAAATAGAAGCGGTAAGGAAAATGAGGAAAACTACTAGATTTGTTGATATGATTGCTTATTTATCAGACAAAAAGAATTGGAATGTTATTGTCTGAATTTCTATTTTGTGTTTTGTTTTCATGTAAATTGGGTAACAAAGTGGCGAAGCTCAACATGTTGAATGGAGTAAGATCCAAACGCCTACTGACAAGATCGTTGTGCCCTATGAT
Source organism: Tagetes patula (assembly GCA_026259685.1). Classification (NCBI taxonomy): domain Eukaryota; kingdom Viridiplantae; phylum Streptophyta; class Magnoliopsida; order Asterales; family Asteraceae; genus Tagetes; species Tagetes patula. The sequence continues at coordinate 10,392,199 of JAOYNQ010000012.1, forward strand.
ACCTTATCTGCTGTACCAGAAGGTAGTATTTTGTTTTTTTATTTGTGCTATTGATGCTTGCTAATCTGCAATAGAAGCAATGCTTTAGTCTTTGGTTGGTTCTAATCTATGTACATTATCATTTGGCATAAGTTGTGATATTTATGTCGAGTGATAAGAGTGTATGCTAATCTGTTCTCTTATGTGAGATGATTGTCTAAATTGATACAGATGCTGCTCAAACCAAGAGTCTATTGGATAAGCTTGTGGTGCTAAAGCTTAATGGTGGCTTGGGGACAACAATGGGATGCACTGGTCCAAAGTACGTGGTTACAGGGTTTATATACTAGTGAATTAAAACTTGATTGAAAGATAACTTTCGTGATTCCCTTATTCTGATATAAATTTTGAATATATCTTTGCTACAGTTCGTAGACTGTTAATCTAAGTATAGGCTGTCTGGTTATATATTCTCATATTTATGCTTGTTGGTGTTTCAAGTTTTTTCTTGGCCTGACCTGTAATTGAAGTATGATATTCCTGTGGTTTCTACCTTTTCCAGTGTAGTATGATCATCATCTAATACTTCCATTCGAACATCAAAATGCCTGTCACCCTTGGCTTTAATATAAGCTGTAATATGATCTATCAGTTCTTCATTTGATTTTTCTAGAATCTAACATTGCCTTGGGAATGCAGATCTGTCATAGAAGTCCGAAATGGATTAACATTTCTCGACTTGATTGTTGTCCAAATTGAGGTAATTTTAATGTTTAGAAACACAACATGCACATCCATACATGTTATTATAGGCTTGTGATCTATGCTGGAAACCTAACCATCTACTTTCTTTGTAGTCACTCAATAAGAAGTACGGGTGTAATGTGCCGTTGCTTCTAATGAACTCATTCAACACACATGAAGATACTCAGAAGGTGATTAGTAGAAACTTATATTTTTCTACACATTATGTTAACTTTATTCTATCATATATTGATATCCTTTGTATATTTTAAATCGCAGATTGTTGAAAAATATGCTGGTTCAAATATTGAGATTCATACATTCAATCAGGTCTGCTAAATTTTAAAGTTGCACTTGTTATATCTTTGGGTAAATTCTTTTACCAGAGAAACAAATGTTGAATACAAAGCAATGCTGCTAGTCACTTGTATCATGCTCTTACAGTTGTACCTTGCTCTGGTGTTTCCATTTCAACTTTGTAAAGAGCCCCTCCCCTCCTCTCCCCCTTGTACTTGCAATGATCTATAACCTGCTTCACTTGAATTGTTACAGAGTCAATATCCTCGACTGGTTGTTGATGACTTTCTGCCACTTCCATCTAAAGGGGAAACTGGCAAGGATGGATGGTAATTCAAAACCTCACCTTTTAAGTAATTGTTAGTTTCATGGTGTTAACTTTTTTTCTCACTCTTGAACTTTGTTCATGAAGCCTTCTTTTTGGTACATCTATTGAGTACACATCATTTTCTACTATTTTATTGTTTAAATTTAAGTTAATATGCTGTGCATTGTAAGCTTGATGCATTATAGTTTATAGCTCATAAATCTCTTTGATCTATAGGTACCCTCCAGGGCATGGTGATGTTTTCCCATCCTTGATGAACAGTGGGAAACTTGAAGCGCTATTGTCCCAGGGCAAGGAATACGTATTTGTCGCAAATTCTGATAACTTGGGAGCTGTAGTTGATTTGAGTATCCTTACCAGGCCTTTTTTTTTAGTTTCATTGTTCATATACGTCAAAGGTGTCAATTTTGACCCATTTACTTACGAATAGGTTGATGTAGCTTGAGTTTTTTTGTCAAGTGGGTCAAATATCAAAAGTCAACTAAATATGGAACAGGTCAAATGGTTGAAAGTTGTCCAAAGTTTATTTTTTCACAGACCCTCCTAAATCATTTTATTCAAAGAAATATAATTTTATCATTGCAATACTATTGTTTGTTTATATAACGCATTAAATACTTTGAATTTTTTTAGTAAATGGACAGACAAAGGAATTAATTGGTCTGCCCAATCTGTACTAAAAATGGTCTTCATTCAACCCACCTAACTCACCCATCTTGCCAACTACAATTCCGTGTTGTATTAAAAAAAAGATCTGAAAATCTGTTAATTTTATTTTTGTACGTCCTAATTCACAATTATAGAAATCTTGAATCACTTGATCCAGAACAAGAATGAGTACTGCATGGAGGTATTTTACAGTTTTCCTCCATTCTCAGTTTTCTTCAATTGTGTTTCTTGCTTGATATTGTTGGCTGGCAGGTAACACCCAAAACGTTGGCTGATGTGAAAGGTGGTACTCTAATTTCATATGACGGGAAAGTTCAGGTGTGTATCAGTTATCACTCTTGTATTTCCTTGTAAATCCTCAGATTGGTTCTGCACAAAGGTGAAGTGGAATTCATATAAACTTATGGTTTGTATTGTTTATTGCTGCAGCTTCTTGAAATTGCACAAGTTCCTGATCAATATGTAAGTTGTGGTTCATTAATCTGTTACTTAATTTAAATTGCTAATTTTAGCTCCAATGTCGACAAAATAAAGGAATGTAATAAAAATAGAGCATCGAGCTTTTGATGGCAGGTTTCACTCCACATGCTAGCAAAATCTACCATAATTTGTTTGTCTGATTCCTGATCCTGTATTGTATGCAGGTCAATGAGTTTAAATCAATTGAGAAGTTCAAAATCTTCAACACCAACAACTTGTGAGTTATGCTCATACAAATGTGAACTTGTAGGAAGTGATTATTAGTTTATTACTCACACTGTTGGTATTTCAGGTGGGTGAACTTGAATGCAATCAAAAGACTTGTGCAAGCCGATGCACTTAAGATGGAGATCATTCCGAATCCAAAGGTACTTTGTACATCTTGCATGTTGCACGTTCAAACCCCATTTTACTTTGTCTGCTGTTTTCACGAGTATATATGTAATTGCTTCTTTTTGGATAGATTCATATACCCCCTTCAAAACTGGTAAAATATCATATTTACCCAATGAAATAAATCATAATATCAGATATACACATGTTTTAGTTTTATGACATGTACCTTAAAACTTGCATTAGGTTTAGAGTTTGGACTTTGGAGTGCAAGGGGATGAAAAGAGTATAATTGTGATACAATAGATTGTAATTTAAAGAAATGGTTAAATATGAAACTTTTGGTATTTTGCATGGGTATACTATATTTGATATTAATTCTTTGGTTGCATAAATACAATATTATGCAAGTTTTAAGGGGTAAATACTAAATTGGTTTCTTTTATAGTAATGTTATACCATTTGGTTTACAGGAAGTCGATGGAGTTAAAGTTCTTCAGCTTGAAACTGCTGCCGGTGCTGCAATCAAGGTATATATCTTTCATTTGTTTTAACGATGAAAATCATGTCAAGTGCTTTAATAGCTTTGCTTCGATTTCTTAACGCCTTTACCTATGACCAGTTTTTTGACAATGCCATTGGCATTAACGTTCCCCGATCTCGATTCTTGCCGGTGAAAGCAAGTTCAGATTTGCTTCTTGTTCAGGTTCATCATCTTTACATTAACTTTCCTTTATTGATATTCTCACAATATTTATTGAAATAATTGTAGTAATAACACACCCTTCCGGTATTGCAGTCCGATCTTTACACAGAAAAAGACGGCTATGTGATCCGCAACCCGGCTAGAACAGATCCAGCCAATCCTTCAATTGAATTGGGTCCTGAATTTAAGAAGGTATGATTATATCATAAACCATTACTGGGGAAAAAGGGCTAGCTGTGTAAATTTCTGTCCTAAATTGGGTCCTCAACCCATTTGACCCGTTTTACTTTTAGTTAATTATTCATTTGACCTATTAGAGATATAACATAACCTGATTCAACTTGTTTCTAAATAAACGGGCCAAAATGTCCACCTGTACAAAACCAAAAATGCTTATCTGATTTCCCCCTTCCTCAGGTTGGAGATTTCTTGAAGCGGTTCAAGTCTATCCCGAGCATTATTGAGCTTGATAGCTTGAAGGTTTCTGGTGATGTGTGGTTTGGATCTAATGTTGTTCTCAAGGTACTAAACTCACTTTCTAATCCCATTTTCAAAATTTAGCTGTTTTACTTTTCTTTTTATAATCTTTTATTTTTATTTTGTAATACTCATAGGGTAAAGTGGTGGTTGCTGCAAATTCTGGAGAGAAGCTGGAAATTCCAGATGGAGCTGTACTACAAAACAAGGTGATTTGTTTTATTGGAGTTTAAGTAATTGCTATTATAATTAATTAAAATTTCATTGTTTGTTGAGTTTATTTTTGTGGATTTAAATTGATTTACAATATATTTGTACTATACTTGCAGGAAGTGCATGGTGCTGGTGATATATAAAAAGGATATGGCTTTGTGTGATCTGTTTGTTGGTAATAATAATTTCTGTTTTGTTTTTAGAATAAAATGTAGAAATTTGGGTTTAATTACATTACCATGCGGCTTTTAAGGACTATACTTCACATGTATGATTTTTGTAGTGAAATATTCGCTCCCATGAACTGATTTTTGTTTGAGCTTTGAGTTTATATTAAATGGAAAATGACCCAATACACAACTAACCACTGGATCCAAATTGATCAACCTTGGTTTTGTTTCTTGTAAGTGTATCAAACCAAAATATATTGCTTAAAAGGGGAATGGATAAATTTCAAAATATTTAATGACTTAAAATGTGTTGGAACTTGGAAGTTGCTAGTTAGTTGCTTGTTCTTAATGCATGCAACCTTGTAAATTATGTTTAGTTTACAGCCTATGTTCACACTAATGTTAATGTGTCTAATCTTAGCGTTGTAAGTTTTAAAGTCCGTAAAAACCACAATATTACCAACCAAATGTGATGGTAAGTGTATGTGATTGTATAGTTGTATTTTGTATAAGCAAGTAATGATTTGTCATACACGGTTTCAAACTCTAAATGTGTCAGAGGAACACTAGCAGGAAGCTAGGCACTAACACTAACAACAATCCAATCTACAAAGGAAAGTTACACCAATTTTACCACGCAACATTAACTCTCGTAGCTTTGTACTTCAACCAAGAGAAAGATGATAATAACTTTCTCTATAGCACCCTACACCGAAAGCCGACTTGCATTGAAAATGAATTCATTCTTGGCTTTCCAGATGTCCCGTGCCGTGGCCAAGAATATAGCATAAATAACATTTCTTTTGTAGTTAGGATAATTAAGCAGAAGAGGAGAGTCAATCCTCTCCCTAAATGATCTATTAGTAGGGATATTATGAGTTATGACCACACCATTTACCTATTCTTTCCCACACCTTGCAGCAAAGGGGCATGACCCCAAAACATGATCGCTCAGAGGTTTTCAAAACTCTGAATCGTTAAGTGATAGAATGATGTTGAATAGGCCAGAAAGTCAACACTACAATACACATGACAATTCCGAGGATGCTTGACTTGGGAATACGTATCATCCTATAAAAAGCAAAACTATGGTTCTTAGACTGTCCGCAACGCTGAGAAGTCATTCATTCAATAATCAACTCATTTAACATGCCACATCAGCTTTTTACTAATTTTCACTCATCCTTCCCACAATCAACGTTTACCTACAACATCATCTTTCCCACAAATCACTTTTATACTTCAAATTAAATAATTAAAACCATACACTTCAAAATCATTATTTGTTAAGTGTTGCACACCTTCCCCTCCACAAATGCCGCCCTTCCCAAGGGTTCACCCCCACAAATTCCCCACCCTCAACATCGCCCTGAAGGGGTTAGCCCTTGCCTCACAAACACCCTATGGATGGTGCGTTGCGGATGGTCTTATACCAAAAGGACAAGGTCAAACTACATCATGTAACCAAGGGGATAAGTGTTGCCGGTTGTTGTATTAATTAAGTCAGAAGGTCAAAATTATAATACAAGTGGCAAATTAAAAAAAGCTTGACTTGGGAATTCGTATCATCCTCTAAAAAGCAAAAATATGTTTCTTATATCAAAATGGCAATGTCAAAGTGCATCATGTAACACTAATGGGATAAGCTTAGCTAGAAGTTGCAGGTGAGGTTTTCGAAGCCGGAACCATGAGCGGAAACTTCACCTATACAACATGCAACTTAACATCATGTAACACTGATGGGATAATCCATTCAACTCTCTCATTTCTTATCCTCAACACTCTCTAACTCTTATGCACCCTATTTTCCTCTCATTCGTTTACTAGCATTTGAGAACCGTTATCTTATCCTCACGTCAGAGATTGATTGATGAGATCCCCTCTTGCGGTAAGACTAGCTATGGATCTTTGTTTGTTGTCTTAGCAGGTACCATTGGACTAATAAAAAAGACGTTACTCTATTAATCCAGATATATTTTTGTTATAGCAACAAATATTTTAACAAAATATAATAACAATATAAGAGGTTTTCAGGAGATTTTTGAATGGTTAATGGTGGGGGTGGTTGGTGGACCAGTTTTTCGATGGACCACAAAGTTTGTTTTGTTTTCAATATATATTTTCCAGCCATTCAATCATGGTACACATATTAATGCTTCCATTGTCACCCTTCAATTAAGAAGATATTTAGCAACCTTTATGCTCAGCTGTTTAGTATTTGAAGAAAATGGACAAATAAACCGTTTATTAATCTTTAAGAGTAGTTAATACTTGAAAATTGACGTATATGAAGCCTAATGAACGTTTAAGAGGTCGAATACATGTTCACTTAGAAAAACAAAAATCAACCAAGTAAATAAGAAATGATACTCGATTAATAGAGATCATGTTTCACCCCGTTAATCAAATTTTATTGAGTTTTCCTTGAATTGTAAATGAAATGGGTAAACTTATAGGTGAAACTGAGTGGAAAATAAATGTTAGTTGAGTGTATATCTATCTATGATGATTATGTTACTAAGATTGCATCTAATAACAAAAATAAAAGTTAAGGATATCACTGGTTAATCTATCGGCACATATTATTATGTGACAGTTTATAGTTTTATTATTACAATTCCTTTTTTGTATTATAAAGTTTTTATAAATGAGAATGTTGGTTGAAAACAAAGAGACAAAAAGGAGTATAAATGGATAATTGAAACTTATGATGGAGACGTGTATGAACTAGCCAGATGGCCGCTTTGGGCATCAAGAAGCCGCCAATGTGACTAAATCTCTATCTAAAAAGCCAAGTCAACATTTTTCTGTTGACCAAAATTTAACCTTTTGTTGACCAAAGTTAAACCTTCTAAAATTTTGGATGTTGTTGATGGTGTTGTGTTTACTCTTTAGTAGATTGATCGCGTGGGATAGATAATGCCTTAACATCCTGCTAATTGTGCGCTTCTCGCTTCAACACGATTCGTTCCGTTATATTTTTTGAACGGCAGGGAGTTCCGTTATATATCTTTAGACGTGTCCAATCATTCGGTTATAGCATAAGTGTTTGGGTTCAGATTCACTTGATGATGAGTCCCATCAGGGCTGGTTTAGAGTATTTGGTTACGTGATGCAAGCAAGATAAAAAAGACCATCATGTCACAAAGCAGATTTCGACGACATTGATTTTAATTTTTTTTATCTTTACCCTAGCTTGTTAACAAACAACAGTCAATAAAATTTGTTCAAAGTTGGCTTTTAATTGTCATATGAGTAATGAGTTTATCTTGTTTAGTGAAAATTAACCCAATATTTAATATAACTTGTTAAACAAATATGTTTTTAATTATCAAATAAGCCATAAGTTTAATTTTGTTTGATGATAATGGACCGAAAAACCTTAATTGTTTTAAATTCAATTAAGTTATATATATTTTTATATAAAACTTTTAATTTGATACCCCTCGCTATCGAGTGGTTAATGCAGAGGAACACATTGCACCCATCTTGGCCTGGCTCTGAGGCTCACTTTGCTTATCACTGACGATTAATCGTGGGATTTTCTTATGGCTATTCTCTAAACTATCATGTTAAGTCTCTCCCGTGCTATAAACGTAGGACTTTGAATGTTTTTTTTACCATTTGGAGGAGTGACTCGTGAAGAGAAGCAGGACCCATATAGGTGATTTTGGAATGTTTCCCCAAGCCTTGAATTAACTAAGTGCAATGCCTTAACTCATGCAATCATATTTGTTCATTTTGTTGGTGCCCACTTTCCAATCATCTAATTCGATCTCTTTAGTGTTTGTTTCGCTTAAAAGATTCATGTAGAGCTAGATGAACTTTGACACGATATGGATTCATTTCATAAATAAGTGAACACCTTTGTGTGACGTCCTTTCAAAAGCTATCGACTTAAGTGACGGATCCATGATTTTTTTCCTGTGGATTAACCTTTTTTCGATTGCCAAATTTCTCATAACCAAACGATAAATTTTTCGGGTCAGGTCGGGTTGAAAACGTAAACAAATACGAGATCATAATAAAAGTGAACATTGAGATCATAATAAAAGTGAACATTAAAAACACACATTGAAATGTTGTAAGTAATGCAGCTATGGTCTCGCCTTAGGTTTCACACTCTTGATAAAAATACGAGATCATAATAAAAGTTAACTAAGAAACTAAAAGTTTGGTAAGCCGATTTCAAGATCTTATAAAGTTTGATGAGTAACGTAGCTATGGTCTCGTCTTAGTTTGCACATTCTTGATCATGACATTAAACCTAAGATTGTATACTAAGAAACTAAAAGTTTGGTAAGCCGATTTCAAGATCTTATAAAGTTATTGCTAAACTCTTGCCTTTTTTATTTAACCAAACAGAAAGGGAATAGATCGAACACGTGACCTATAAAAAGAAGGAAGAAAGGGTTTACCACTCAACACTCTTAAACTTATTGTTATGTTTTCAGTTTAAATAAGTTTAAGGGTTCACTTTACAAAATCATATGGTTCACTTACAAATTTTATTCACCACCTCTATTAAAATTCGGAAAGTCAATGGGTTCATGTGAACCCAATCACTACTATATGAATCCGTATCTGACTATCGTAATGTTATGAGTTACCTATAACATATTTATACTATAACATATAGAAGTTATTATAAAAGAATCTTGAGATAACAGTTATATATAAAACTTAAAAAAAATCATAATTAATAACTGTAAATATCGATTACGGACAAAGCTGTCTCCTTGTCCACCTATCTATGTTGGGTTGATATTGCACTGCTCGGCACATATTACTGGCTTTTTTTAGTGAGGGACTAGGTTATGTTTCGAAGAAATATTTGGTTTCACTACGTGTGGGAGGGGGGAGGAGGGGTGGAATGTTGGTTCTACTCTGCTTGTTATTGAGAGGGTGGAATAAGACCTGGTTGAACCATGGAGGATAATTCCATCCGTTGTGAATTTGTTGTTTGGATTTACATTTTAATTTTTTAAAACTAGAAAGATTAGTAGAGGTGTGGGCTTTTGGAGAGGTAAACTAAATTATGTGGTTTACATAAGCTTAAATAGTTATATAAGCTATCCTTTAAGGTAATATAGGGGGCTTTGATCGGTGATGGTGCACCAAAGATGCTGTTTTGGCACGACGTCAACAACGAAAACCAAACACCACATACCTTGTGTACACCACTAAACACAATTTAAAGTAGTTGAAAAGTGAATTGTGGCGTGTTCATATGGTGTTGAAGTGGAGTGAATTGTAGTATGTTCATATGGTGTTGAGGACTTGAGGTGGAGACTAGTGTGACATGATGTGACGTGATAACAACACTAGGTTTTAAATAACCTTATAATATTAAAAGAAAAGTAACTAAAAGAAATCTAAAGACATTTTATTTTATAACAACAATTTGAATCACTGATGAACAACTGACCTATACGATCATCTCCGTCTATTAGTACATAACCTTATGACTCCAGACTGATACGTTCCCAAAAAGAAGCTCGTATAGTTGTATATCAGCTTTAAACCCATTTAACCTTTTAAAAAAAGTCATGTTAGATGAATAACCTTCTCACCTAATCTTAAACTCTTCTTTTATTACAAAATAAAACTTAAACCCAAACTCTTCTATTTCACTATAACCTTAAATATAACAAGAAAATATAATAATATCTGTGACTGAAACACATAAAAAAAGAATTATTTTTAATAGCAAACTACTTTACTCCTATACTACTAAAAAAAAATTACATCAAATAAGATCATGTCAAAAATAAAACTTTTAATCTCGTCACCTAAAACACAAAATTTTAATCAAGTAAGCTTCACTCACATTCACGGAAGAGTAAAAATAGTCGGTTTAAATGTGGGGTTGAGTTATTGTTGAGTTGATCCCACCAACCCCCCGCTTACTTCTCTTTTATAAACTCTCGATTTTCTGCATCTTCCTCCCTCCCTCTCGATCTCCGTCTTCTCCTTCTCTCCGACTTCGGTGCCCGGACTTTTTTCTTTCTTTTTTTACATCCATATCTCGCAACACACTCATCGGAAATGGCTTTCGAGAAGATCAAGGTTACAAATCCCATCGTTGAGATGGACGGTCAGTTCATTCATCCATCCACTTATCTTCCCTTCCGATCTATCATTTT
>JAOYNQ010000012.1:10460121-10471092 GCA_026259685.1 Tagetes patula
AAGATAAAACAAACACATTTAATTATTTAAATATAGAGTTAATTACACATAAGGTTCATGTAGAATGTCTTTATTCCGTGTATGTTTTTAAACCTTAACAAATTACAACCATGGTCTCAAACTATTTAACAAATCCTAACACCAGTGACCCTTGACATTGATGGTCGTTAACTTTAGGTCCCCAATCCGCATTTGTAAAAGCATGAAGTTGTAGTGGAGAGTTGTGTTTAAAGAAAAGCCCATGGTGCAAAGTTATGCGTAAGTAACAAAGTAATATCTTTAAAGCAACCATATGAGTATCGGTTGGTTTATGCATAAACTAAGATAGTTTGTTAACGGGTTATGCACTGTCAAGACGAGTTAACAATAAATACATAACCCTCACGAGGTGTCTCATATAACCCTAATCTGGAAATATATATGAGAAAAGATGAGGTAAGAAAAAAAATTATATTCATTTTTTGAACAACGACTTTCATGAATTGCGACCGTCAAAATAAAAAGAAAAGAAAAGAAAATGAAGTGTAGTTAAAATAGGATGTTGGGCTTCACCTAATTAACTCACATTTTTAGCCCAGATTGACCCATTAGGGATTTAGGGCATATGAGCCTACTTGGCTACTTCACAATAGTGAAAATGTAACTATATTTTAAAAACAATCCTTCAATTTTGTTTTAGATAAAAATAGCAGCTTGTGCCTTGTGATCATGTTATTTTTTCTTTTTATTTTGTTCAAGCTTTCAGTTTTCTACAATTTCATGTGCTGATATTTCCAATGGTTTTCATTGCTAAAACCATCACTAACATTTATGTATCGCTTTAGACGCTTAAGAAGAAATCGCATTTTAACAATCTAGGGTGTACACGAGTCAAGCCGATATGAATTTGAGTACGAGCAATACTCAAACACTCTGAGGATACACAAACAAAAACAACAGCAGATGACAGAAGATATAATAAAACAACCCTTTACATTGTTATTAGACAATAAAATTTTACTGACGTTATTACCAACAAACATCTTGGGACTTATCACCCAGGCAATGCATACCAAACTTCAATTACTGCTAAAAAAAATACAAACACAGAACAAGCATTGTTTCCAAATTCTGACCCAAATCTCCCCCTTCAATAATCAAACAAACCGAATTCACGGCTTCTACAACAGGAGCGTGGTCTCGGCTACCATCGAGGTAACCACATATGGGTCCATGTTGGACGCAGGCCTACGGTCCTCAAAGTATCCCTTCCCTTCTTTCTCGGTGTCTCTCCCCACACGAATAGATGCCCCACGGTTAGCGACTCCCTGCCATACCAACATTTTAAAAAATACATCAACATAATTTGTTTATATTGTCAGTCTTGCAACATTTTAATGTAACTTACCCATTTAAATGTGTGGATGTTGGCAGTTTCGTGGCGGCCTGTGAGGCGACGTTCATTGCCTTCACCATAGGCGGCGATGTGTTCTTTGTGCCTCAGACCGAGCTTTTCAATTGCTTTCTTGATGATCTCATATCCTCCCTCTTCCCTCATTGATTTTGTGCTGATGTTTTTATGTGACATGAATGATCAAGATTTTGAAAAGTAACAATTTTTTATAGTTTTATGATATGAGTTTGAAATAAAAACCTGTAATTAGTGTGAGCTCCAGCACCGTTCCAATCGCCCTGATAAAAAAAACAGGCATTATGAATGAGTGTATGAGTATTTTTTATAAGCATAAGTTTAAAAAAACTGTTGTGAAAACTTACAGGAATAGGCTTCGGGTCGAATGAAACCACAACTCCTGCAATCTCAGTGATCCTCTGTAGCAGGACGAAGCAAAGATGATTTCAAACATCGAAAACATGATCAAAAACAGCAAATACTTAATCTTTATGAACAAAATCTAAAGCACTTTTCGCGTTACCTCAAGAATGTAACGAGCAGCCCACAACTCATCACCAGCTGAAATGCCGACAGATGGTCCTACTTGGAACTCCCACTGTATATGAATAAAACATAAATATCTCATTTTGTTGTTTAGTTAACCTTAAAAGAGGTGGCAATGTCGACCCATTTACTAATGAATGGACTATTATACATGTTGAGCAGAAAGGGTTTTGGTCGACCCAAAATGACCCATTTGAGGTTTGACTATTTTTAACGTGTTCATTTTGCCACCTCTAAACAAACATACATATTTACCTGTCCGGGCATGACTTCACCATTAATGCCACTAATGTTAATACCAGCATACAAACAAGCTTTGTAGTGTGCATCAACAATATCGCGTCCAAAAGCTTTATCCGCACCAATACCACAATAGTATGGCCCCTAGATGGCATCAACCCAATACATTTTGCTTAGAACTTTTAGTAAAAATATAAAAAAAAGGCGTAAAGTAGATACGATTTTAAGGTAGTTTGGTTACTTGTGGTCCGGGGAATCCTCCTTGTGGCCAACCTAAGGGCCAGTTGATGTCCTTCTGCAGTAAGGTGTATTCTTGTTCGATTCCATACCACGGAACTTCCTTCTCAACTTCCGGGTGGCTGAAGATTTTGGCTGCGGCATGCCTTTTGTTCGTTGGAATGGGCTCACCGGCCGGGGTGTATGCATCGCAGATCACCTATATTATGTAACAATCCTAATAAGGGCATATTATCTTTTATTACATATCGTTTATATTTTTCAATCCCTGTAACACACGGGTTATTAAGCTAGTATTATTATTATGTATGTAACTATGATAAGAAGTTAGATGTATAAAAATTAAAAGTGTGTATATAATTATATTTTTGTAAGGGTTATAAATAAAAATAATAAAGAAACAAATCTAAAAAAGAAAGGCCTAAAAATATACCAAAATATTGTTTCCTCTTCTGAATGGATCCTTGAAAATAGCTTGAGGACTGTTAGAATCATCAACATCATTAAACAAAATAATAATAATAATAATAATAATAATAAGAAGAAAAATAAAAATAATATATATGATTAAAGGCATATATATATATAAATGAAAATACTGACTATAGAATAACTTCACTATCCTCTCCTGGGGCTTGACCAGTACTTGATCCATCATAATTCCATTTTGGCAGCTTCTTCGGGTCACTCTCGGGTTTTGGAAGAGTCTACAAAAAAAACATATATAGAACCAATTTAATTGAATAAAAAACACACACATATAATTATTTTAAAACGTACCGTTTCACTCAAAAGGTGGACACAATTCGTTTAGTAACGACTAACGAGTCAAGTTGGTATGAGTTAAAGTATATTTAATTTTTATAATCAAGTTTTAAAGAAAAAATATTATATATATAACTACTTACTCTTGCTTTGCTTCGGAGGTCCATACCCGATCCACCAATCCTATCAAATAAAAAGAGAAATAAATATATTTAACATTTAACTTAATTTATTCAAAACTGATGACCTTGGAAACTGACTTTACAACAAATTTGGAAAAGTAATCAAACATAAACCAACTTAACATGAATCAGTCATATAAATCAAACGTCAGGTTAATGGCTCAATAATAACACACTTACACTTACGTTAGAAGAGAAGCACTAGAAAAATTTTCTAGTGTGTGTGATAAGGTGTTGATGTTAAAATAAAAAACATAAATCAAACTGCAAGAATTGCATAGAAGCTCATAGATCCCTAATTTGCCTACTTTTTTTAATCGTTGACCAAAAGTCAACTTTTACAACTTCATGATAATTTACAAAATCAACCATAAACAATCACAAACCCCAGATCAAAATGATCCTAGTCCTAGTTTATAAACCAGAGTTGACCTTGTGTTTTATTTACCATGATCATGTTTGACCAACTTGAACATACACAAAATGAAGATCTAGATCATATGAACAACATAACAACAACAACAACTTCATAAAAAAATAACTCCAAAGGCTAAAACAAGGGATTTAAGTATGTTGATATAACACAATAAAAAAAAACTAACCATATGTATTCAGCGATGATTTTGTGGGTTGAATCTGTGAGGTTGAGATTGATGAGATCATTGAGCAGAGACATTTTGAAAAACAAGAAATTAATTAATTAAATCTGTCTTTAAAATCTGTTCACAGAGTATTGGAGGAGAGAGAGTGAGTAGGGGAAGGGACGTGAAAATAAGTGAGGAGGGTGTGCCTTTTATAGTGGAACCATTTCATAAATATTTTTTTAATTTTTATTTTTGCATATTTAATTTATTAGTTTATTATTTTGATGTTTCAACTATAGTATAACGTACTTTGATTAAATCAATTTTACTAAAACAAGGTACATTGTTTCGGAGCGATTATTCAAAAGATAACGAATAAAGTGACGTTATGTATTTTCTAAAGTATACTTTGGAAAAAACTTAAATATAGTACGGTTTAAGGTAAGGGTATATGCGGTATCCGGGAAATGAGATCGGGAGGAGGGTGGCTACGAGGAGGATGGTGAGGTAGGGAGGTCGTGGAGTATCTAACAAGTTGTGGTGTTATGAGAGGGGAGCAATTAAGGTTGAGAGTTCACAAACTTATGGTTAGCGCTCTAGCTATCAAGAGCTGCTCGAGCTCATGTTCCTCGTCATTATGTTTCAGGTGACCTAAGAAAACATACTTGAGTTTTGGGAAAGAAATTAAGTATATTTGATTTAAATTGGAAAGTTAGACCATATTCTACTAAAATAAGACTACAATCTTATTCTTATGTAATTTTAGTAATATACGCTACATTTTTTTAGAGGGAATTAGAGTTATATATTACTATAGAAAGAATAAAAACTAAAAAAGACCAAAGTGTTTTTTTTCCTCATTTGCTATCAAATTTAATGTTGGCTTACTTGGCTCTTTGTTTAAAATTTCTTGTTGTGTGTTAGTATGGTAGAAAAAAGTTTCATTCTTATCTCTTGACCTAACAATGGTTGATTTTAATGTTAACTCACGCCCATGTGACATGCACACGAGGGGTATGGCCATGGTTTTATAGGCTAAAGTCTTCTTGTCTTCTAAACAATGGTAGCAATGGTTGTGGTGGTTGTGTGGTCTTTTGGTTGTCTTTAAAACATTCGTATTTGGTATTAGTTGTATTATCGAAACTTCAAATTGTTCATTTGACCCACTTTGGTAAAAACAGTTGAAATTGCAATAGGGTATTTTGGTTCTCGTTGAAACCATGCATATGTATGTGCTCGGTAACCTGTCTTGATCATCACTTCTTTATTTTTCGTCTTGTTTTTCTTCATTTGATCATGTACGTAGAGGTCGATTGATCAAGAAAATCCAAAATAAACAAACCAAGGACTAAGTATATATACTATAATTAAAAAAACAATCGGGAAAAAGATGTAAATGCTGTGAATATATTTGTATATATACATTATATACACATCAACCACGTGAAATGATCCTATCAGTATTATTTTTAAATTGACGACCTTAGATAATCTACATTAATTTTTTAAAGAAAGTGGGCTATGTGGTTCCGTTGATACTTTTAGGAAAAAATTCCTCAAATAAGTTACCATTAATGATAGTTATTTGTTTAATAGTTTAATGTGCTTAAAACTTTGAAAATAACTGTGTCAACTATTAATGCATTTTTATTTATACAGTTATAAAACTCAAAACTTGGTGTTCATTCAAATATGATTTAAATATAACTAAAGACTAATGCATACTTGACTTTTAAAGTAATATTATATTAGTACATGTATTTGGTCGTTTGACTTAACGGCATGAAGATGAATGATATAGTCATATAGCTTGGGGTCTTAGAAGTTTCATGTTCCTTCTGAGTTTGATGAGTGGGACGGCTCGGACATATAGCGTTTTAGTTCAAATTACATATGCTTTGTTTTATTTTAGATTGAGGCTATTACGAGATTTGGTAACGAATTATATATGAGTTGGATTTTCATGATTCCCAAATTAATGTTGTATTGCAAATGTTTTAGTTTCTTATGACATTGTTCTATTCCTAGAGAAGACAACATGCAATGGAGTGGCAAATATATGTTTGGATTGAAATTTGTAAAATTTAAAATATAATATATTGTTTTCAAGTAGATTAATAACCATCCGACTAAATTTAATTACAAAGACTTAAAATTAAACACCACTTAATTTTAATAAAATTCAGAGTAAACTGCAGTTTTAGTTCCTGTGTTTTGATATAATTAACAGTTTTAGTCTCACCTTAACAGTTTTGGTCCATGTGTTTTTATTTTCCAACAGAAATGGTCCCGAACACAAAAGAAATTTGGATGGAGTTAGTGTTCGGGACCATTTATGCTAGAAAATAAAAACACAGTGACCAAAACTGTTAAAGTGAGACTGAAACAGTTAATGATATCAAAACACATGGACCAAAATTGCAATTTACTCTAAATTTCATGAGACTTAAAAAAAATAGGCTACTTTAAGAATATCATAATTTGTTTTACGAACAAACACAGACTCTTTCTAATATAAATAATAACTAGATTTAAGATCGGGTCGCGCGTTGCAGCGGCCGGGTCATGTGGTCAGGTCTCATGTATGTGACTTCGTCAAATACATTGATAAAAAAAGTTTTATGTCTCGTACGTCACGGTACAAAGGCGTAATGTGTGTCACATATTAAAAGACGAATAAGTATAAAAATTTAGAGGTCAAAACCGGAGGATTCAAGTCGTAAATATGTCAAATTAAAGTAGTTGGTCAAAGTTGTATATTGGTTAAGTCAACAGGGGTCAAAGTTCTAATAAGTCAAAGTTGGAGGGTCAAAGTTGTAGTTATATCAAAATCAAGTGAGGGGTCAAATTGGAAAAGTCACAAACCTGTGGGACTAATATGCAAGGTCTAACCGACCTTAGACTATAGGATTTGACCCATTGACTATATAGTTAGCAGATAGAGAGTTTTATCAAAATGGTCATTAACTTTTAACATGCATCTTCACGTCATCCAATCGTTAGAATAAAGGTTTACCAACATCTCTTGCACTGACAAACACATGAAATGGTGTAAGGGTTGATACATGTCACAATTACATTTCTTTTCTATGACTGATAAGTTAAAATTTTTGATGAAACACTTCGTCTAGTTCATCCAGCAAATAATGATTAGTTTTAACTACAAATACATCAAAATATGAACGTTTCAGTTCGATTTTAGTTAAATTGGTTATTCAGGATGCAAAAACGAAACCATAACCGAATTTCAGTTAATTGAGCTTTGTCGGGTTTTTGTTAATTTCTATTAGGTTTCATTGGTTAAGTGTTCAGTTTAGTTTGAAAAGTAAAATCCCCTTATTTTAGAAAGTTAGCCAACCTAGAGAAGCATGTAAACAATTTTCAATGCATAAAGTTCTGTTCTCATCTTGTTTATAGCATATACCCAATCGAATAAAAATTAAAGACTTTTCTCTAATCTTGCGACGGGTAATTTTTATTGTACATAAATCTTAACTATCTATCGAAAAAACAGACTTGTACAAGTCCTTTTTTACATTTATATGTTTTCTAACTTTTTTTTGTAACGACATATATATTATAACTACCAACCCTAATTTTGAGTGAGCATTTAAAAGATGTAATGATCAGAGTATATATTGATTTTAACATTTCCTGTTCGACTTATCCAAAAATATTATAATAACAAAATCACTTTTCGTATTTATAAGTAACTTTAACCTCTTATATTCTTCGATCATACAAATCTTAGTGAAAAAAAAAAGTAAAATCCATAAATACTACTCCAATAAACTTCCTTCATTCAACGTTTTTTTTTAATTTGTTTATGAAAAAGTAAAAAAGAGGAGGGTTAGGTACGGAAAATACGGTGGGCGTGAAAGTTTGTAACGTGCCGTCTGACGTTCACATTGATAACTGACACGTGCCATTTACCATCACCAAATATTAGGTGGACGTTTATTCATAAGATTCTGCCGTTAAACAAGTCCACGTTACTTCGTTAGAATGTTAACCCATTATAGGTGGACGTTTGATTTCGCCGTTAGAATATTCCGCATTGCTCCGTTAAGTATATTCAAGCCTTATTCACAACTGCTAAATTGCTAATAGGATATTTTTTCTTAAAAGAAAAAAACAAAAACCTTTTCACTTATGTTTTTTTAAACTGCGATTGAGCTGTAAAAATGTTATATTTAAGAGGTTTTATGCAAATGATCGGGTTTAAAACTTCGGCCTTCTCCTGTAGTAGGCGTTTATAATTTGTAAACAACATTGTGAGACTCTCCTAAAGTTATAATCACAACGAGACTCATCCCAACCTTTCTTTCAGGTTAAGTTAGTCGTAATTGAAATTTCGTTATCTAACCGTTCCAGAAAGAAAAACCATAGTAGGATATCTTCCAAAAAAACAAGTACTTATATATTGCCTTTTCAAATATATTTTCTTTATATTTTTGTCCGAAAAGAGAAATTGCCACAAAAGTTACATTAAACACATGAACAACCTTAAAAGCACATGCACTCAAAAACAAAAGCACCCAACCTCAATATACGGGATTCCAACCTTGAGCCGAAGTCTTTAGAACACATGCGAAAGCCTTTAAAACATGCGGTGAATTTTTAGTACTCTCGGTTAGTAACATGTTAGATTTATTCGATCCGTGTAATATATTAACCTAACTATTATATATAATCATAATAATAGTCACTACCATGTAATTATTTTCTATTATCGCTTAATTAACTTGTTTGGGACGTTGACAAAAATATTTTTGAATCTATTTAACTATTAATGAGGTCATTTGCCAATTCACAAGGGGCGTGTTGTTTAAACAATAATGAAAGGTTACATTTGACCAAAGAGATCAGATAGTCAGATGTGCTTAAATATATTTAAATGGCTGATATTGAAAAATGATGTTTTTTTTACTTTTAAAAATAATTTATTGATTTATTGGTTTTTAAAAAAGTTTATAAGTAATGCCTAAGCTCAAAATAATCACTTTATAAAAAAAATGTCACATTGTGTCCATTTGATTTTTCAAAGCAAAAAATGACCATTTTTAGCTGGTCTAACACGCCTGCAATGAAGCTAGTCGAATGACTAGATTGAAGACTAGTCGTAGTTGGATGAAAAATATTCATTTTGGTTGTCTAGTCGAATGATTAGCTAGAAATTGTCATTTTTGACATAAAAAGTCAAAAGGACAATATGTAATATTTTTGGTCAAAAATCAAAATGAACATTCTGAGATTTTTCCCATATGATAAATGATTGAGTGAATTTAAAAATTAACGTATTAGAGTAAACATGTTTTTAACCACACGTATTTGGTAAATAAGCTATTTAACTATGCAACACGTCTTGATCGAATCCACAACTTGTGGGTTGAAAGTACGCATGTGACATGCTTACCAATTGTGTTACTAAATTGAGATGAAAACTTATTCAACTATTGATATTGATACATGTATTAAAAAATAACGAACGAGACTATTACTATATGCATAAAAAACGCACACTTCTTTTTTAACAACATCAGGGGGCAAGGAGTGGTTTAACAAGCTTGTCACGAGGTCCTTCCTCGCCACCACTCGTTGCACAAGGTGTGGATCTCGCCTTCCTTGCCAACCTCCTCATCACTCCTTCCTCGTCCCTTTTGAATCTCCCTCATAGCCCACCCTTCAACGAGCATCTCGCCGAGGACCACAGCTCGTCCACGAACCTTCAACTGCCGACCTCGTCTCCTTCCTCGCCACAACTCCCTTCCCCCTCATAACCAAACTTGGGTTTGTGTTTTATATACATCATTTCGTGGTTAAAAATGTCCCATTGTGCATCCTCATTGTGCGTTTATGCTGAGGATGTGGGTCAAGCTTCATGCTGGCCTATCTAATGCGCCTAGAGCCACACCTTGGCATGGTAAAGTCTTTGTCATAGCGTTTGGTTTATGTTTTCTTTGTTTTAATGGTTTTTATTTATTTCTTGTAACAAGACTTGCTATTTTTTTATCTCCTTGAAACATCAATAGTGAAATATTAAATTTAGGGGTTGTTTGGCAAAATCTAAATCATTAAGTGCTGAATGGTTAAGAGGTCTAAACCATTAAGAGGTTCCATTAAAGAGAGGGATGTTAGGGTAGAACTTCAGATGAGTATAAAGTTAGTATATGCTCCTTTCAGCTTCATTCAGCATCTCTCAGTCTCTTAACCATTCAACATTTAACTGAACCATTCAGATGCTCTTTTTTCTGAAACAAACGCTCTGAATGTTGAATGCTGAATGGTTAAACACTGAACTGAATCATTAAAAGGTAAACAAACAGCCCTTAATCTTTTATTTGTTTAGTTACCCATGCATTTATTTTCACAGATTACTCTTCATTTCCCTTGTGGCAGATCATCGCATAATTTTTTTTACTGGTGATGCATGCGAGTTTTTATTTTTTTATAACATTTTAAAGATCCTAATTTTGAGTATAAAGATATAAGAATGGGTTTAAAGAAACCTTGTATCGAATAATTAAGGATGTGAGGCAAAAAAAGGGAATCTTGATTCTTGAATGACTTTACAAGTATTTAGTGGAAGCAATAAAGAGGAAACAATACAAAAACACAAGCAACATGTGAGACCATTATATTTAATCCACTACATGGATCACTTTATGATGCCACTTCCCTATACTTTGGGATACTTCTTTTTCCGATATTTATAAAGTTTGAAAACTATGTACAGAAAATCAAAGCCAGAATCAAACAAATAATCAACTCACACAATTTAGAGAACTCACTTTATTGCATTAAGGAAAATAACTCAAAACCTTGAATACAATACTCTCTATCTCATACCATAAACCCTACCCGGCAATGGTATTTATAATGCTAGCATCAAACCAATTCTAGTTGATTACAATAAGGAACATACTATCCTAATTGAATACAAATAAAACTCTAATTAACCCAACTTGGTTAAGAAGCAATCCAATCCTAATCATCACTTGAATAAGTCGGCCAAACTAATTCTCCT
>JAOYNQ010000012.1:10483251-10497273 GCA_026259685.1 Tagetes patula
CAGGGACCAAAACTGTTAAGGTGGGACTAAAACTGTTAATGACATCAAAACACAGGGACCAAAATTGCAGTTTACTCAAAAAGAAAGTTAAGAACTAAAGTTTAGAATTTTCTCTATTTTTTAATTATTTTTTTTAAATGACGGTTGGTGCGACGGTTAAAATTTAACTTTTTTTAAACCACTCATGGAAACAAATTATTCCGTTATCATTCATTTTTTGGTTTTTTAAACGCTAACCACTATAAAAAATATAAAATTAATTTTCTCTTAAATAAGATTAGAACCGACGGTTATAAAACTGTACTCTTATCACTAGGCTAACTTAAAACATAAATTTACACTTGGTGATATTTTATTATTTAAAGACTTAAATAGAAGCTTTAAAATAAAAAATTATTTAATTATTTGAAGACTAAAAAAATAGTTATTTAGAAACTTTAATAATAGTCATTAATTAAATACTAAGTATCGGTAATTAAAAATACTAAAATACCTAAAAAACATTCTTTTAATATTATTATTTAACATGAGAGATGCGGAAAAATACTAGTGCAGAAAGTCTGAAAACCTAACAAATGTCCTATTTATTCTTATTTTGTAAAAAATACATTATTAATTTGTTATAAAAACTCACACTATCAAAAACGAACCTAGTGCGACTCAAACTCATTGATCACTTTAGACAACGTGATCAAAACCCCACCACCAAAAATGAACCTAGTGCAACTCAACCCAACATCGTGGCATAGCCAACTCAATTGACAAACAAGTGGAAGAAGAACCAGAGATTAAAGTTGATAAAGAAAAAAAAGTACGAGAAAGACTCACATTCATACAATATCAAAAGAAAATATCACAAAAACGAATAAAATCGAAGCCTTGGACAATGCTTCCTCATGAGCGTTGTTTAAAGCTTTAACTTCAGCGACTTTGTAATCTATTCTTATAAGATTGTATTAGAAAAGGCAACCGTAGATAAAATCCGAGACGTATGCATATCGTTAGGGATGAGATCGGTACTGTACTGGTACCGAACCAGTATCGATACCGAAAATACCGATACAGAAAACATGGAAAAGTTGATACCGGTACCGGTACGATATTGGTACGAAACAAGTACTTTTAGGTAAATTTAATGTATAGGTACCGAACCGGTACCGATACCGAAAATACCAATACCAAATTTATAGAAAAATAGGTATCGATACCGGTACCGAATCTATCGGTATAGTATCGGTTCGGTACGATACGGGTACGGTACCGGTTCGGTATTCGGGTACCAAACGCTCATCCCTACCTATCGTACCGTAGTTAGGGGTGTCAATCGTGTCGGGTTGGCGGGTTAGTGGGTTGAAGGACCGCGGGTTGGCGGGTTTATGGGTTGAATTATGCAACCCTAACCCGACCCTTATTCCTATTCGTGTCAACCCTAACCCGGATAACATAAATTCGGGTCAACCCAAATATGACCTTTTAACTCATTTATCAAAATGAACCTAATAAATTTATGAGTTATAAGCGAGTTGTTATGTAAGTCGGTTAAAATTAACATATTTAATATGTGATTTTGTGTATAACAACTAGGTATATTGGGTTTTAATTTAAAATATTATAAATAACCATAAATTTACTTAAAACTTATTCAAATGAAATTTATTTATAATAAACAAAAACAATAATAAATAATTAGCTTTGAAAATGTAAAGTTAAAACTTAAGTAGTACTGAATTTTTTTTATTGTGAGTACAAATATTAAAGATAAAAGTAACTTACCACTCATTTTTAGAAAAGAATAAAAATAAATGAACTATTTTGAAACCTAAACGAGTTGGCGGGTCAACCCATTTTTAAATGTTTCAATCCAAAAACGACCTATTTTTATACGAGTCAACCCTAAAATTACCTGTATTTTTAAACGGATTATATTTGTTAACCCAATCCCTTTTTCTAAAAGGAAAAAAAGGGTTAACGCTTTGGTCTCACCGATTGACGATTGTTCTTCTCATGTTTACAAAATATAATAAAAAATAAAAAATAAAATAAAGAAACAAACAACAAATGGGTGTGGTCATATCAGATGGACGCTTCACCCTTCTTCTTCTCCGGTTGAATTAACATCTTCATCATCATCATCTTCATCATCATCGTCTTCTTCATTTTATCGCTATCAGGTGCCATTTCATGTCTTCTCTTTTTCTCTTCCAATTACTTCAATATTTAACTTAGGGTTTCTTTCTTTGTGCTTTAACCTGATTGTATACAAACACAGACCTAGATCTCTCTCTCTCTCTCTCTCTCTCTCTCTGTTTCTTTTGTTGTGAAATTATCTTTCTTTTGTGAAAATCTTGTTCAAGACTGTATAAAGGACTCACTCACTCCACTCTAGGATCAACTTTAGGAAATGGGTTGCAAAGAATGTTTTTCTTTCATGTCAATCAACATGTATTTTGATGAAAAAACTTTTTCTTGTATGACAATGTGCTTGTGTTTTTGAAGAAAAGGAAAGTATAACTCATATTGATTTGTCACTTGTTGTATAGCTGATGAGTGTGTTCATATCATATTTGGAATTTGTGTGTTTCAGTTCAAGGGATCATCTATTGGTGCAGTGGTGATTATAGCTTAGGTTTATGTTCAGAATATTCACATTTTCAAGTTGAGACTGCGATAAATTAGTACTTTGATTTTGTTTAGGCCAATACCCAGTTGGTTTGTTTCTTGTGACGATTAATTTTGTGGTTTGTTTGTGGTGTGGGGGAGGGGAGGGGATCATCCATGATGCGGGTGAGGAAATGACATCAATACGTTGTGGTGGGTTTGTTGATCCTGGATGGGAGCATGGTACTCCTCAAGATGAGAAGAAGAAGAAGGTGAGATGCAATTATTGTGGGAAAGTAGTTAGCGGTGGGATATATCGGTTGAAGCAACATTTAGCTAGAGTATCTGGTGAAGTGACCTATTGTGACAAGGCTCCGGAAGAGGTGTGTGTGAAAATGAAAGAAAACCTAGAAGGATGTCGTATTGGTAAGAAACCGAAGCAAATTGAATACGAGGATCAAACAACATATCTCAACTTCCCACCTTGTTCTAATGGTCATGATGATGATAATGATGTTTTAGAAGAGGAACACCATACTACGTACGATAATAGGAACAAGGGAAAGGTGGTGGTGGTAGGGGTAGACAAGGGTTTAGTTATAAACATGGCTCCTCCTCTTAGGTCGTTAGGATATGTTGACCCTGGATGGGAACATGGGGTTCCTCGGGATGAAAGGAAGAAAAAGGTTAAATGCAATTACTGTGATAAAATAGTTAGTGGTGGCATTAATCGTTTCAAGCAACACCTTGCTCGGATACCTGGTGAAGTTGCACCTTGTAAAAGTGCCCCTGAGGAAGTCTATCTCAAAATAAAAGAAAATATGAAATGGCATCGGACTGGAAGGAGGCATAGAAGACCTGAAACTCCTCATAAGCAGCAACAAACATCATCAACATCAACAGCGTTTTATATGATGCATTCAGAAAACGAAAATGAAAATGAAGACGGAGACGAAGATGAAGAGGATGAGCAAGAGGAAGATGATATACAACATCTACTAATCACGGGTGGTGATAAGAAGAAAAGATTTGCGAGAAGAGAAGAAGTGTTGTCGAAGAAACCAAAATCTGAGAGTCAGATGTTGGTGGCAAGTAATCATAATAATAATAAAATACCAGGAAGGAAGGAGGACGAGGTGATGTCTGCCATTTCCAAGTTCTTTTATTATGCTGGAGTCCCTACGCATGCAGCGGACTCACCCTACTTTCATAAGATGCTGGAGATGGTGTCTCAGTTTGGAGCACCAGTACCACCTCCCTCGAGCGTAATGCTGTCCACTCGTTTTCTTCAGGATGAAATTCTAACTACTAAAGCATACCTGGCTGAATATAAAGCCTCTTGGGCAGTTACTGGGTGTTCTATATTGGCAGATACTTGGAAAGATGCACACAACAGGACATTGATCAACATCTTGGTTTCCTGTCCTCGGGGTTTGCACTTTGTTTCTTCTGTTGATGCAACCGAATTTGTTGAAGATGCACCGACTTTATTTAAACTTCTTGATAAAGTTGTGGATGAGACGGGAGAGGAAAACGTTGTGCAGGTATGTAATCACCATCGTGATATTTTTTTAAAGTGTATTTTTATTTATTTCTCATGTCTCGTGTGTTAATTAATTAGGTTATCACGCAAAACACACCGAGTTATGAAGCTGCTGGAAAGATGTTAGAGGAAAAACGGCAAAATCTATTTTGGACTCCTTGTGCTGCTTCCTGCATTGAACAAATGCTGGAAGATTTTGTAAAGATAAAATGGGTGGCAGAATGTATTGAGAAAGGACAGAAGATAACAAAGCTTGTGTATAACCAGATGTGGTTATGGAACTTAATGAAAAGAGAATACACAGGGGGACAGGAACTTGTGAGAGCGTCTTTCACCAGCAATGCTTCAAGTTTTGCAACATTGCAAAGCTTGATGGATCACAGAGTTGCTCTTAAACGCTTGTTTCAGTCCACTAAGTGGCTCTCTTCTCGACTCTCAAAATCCCATGAGGGAGAGGAGGTTGAAAAGATTGTAATGAATGCAACTTTCTGGAAGAAGGTGCAATATGCGAGGAGATCGGTGGGCCCTATTCTGGAAGTGCTTGAAAAGATCAACAGTGGTGGTGATCTGTCCATGTCAATGCCATATATATACAATGACATTCAAAAGGCGAAACTCACCATAAAAAGCAACCATGGTGATGACCCGCACAAATATGGTAACTTGTGGAGCATAATAGACAATCATTCTCTCAGTCATCCTTTGTATCTTGCTGCTTACTTTCTCAATCCAGCCTACAGATATCGGCTTGACTTTGTTCTTGTATGAACCTACAGTTTCTTTCCTCTTGTTGCCATAACAAACTAGCTGTCTCTTAATATTTTTTTATATGTATTTAGTACCCAGAAGTTGTCCGTGGCCTAAATTCATGCATTGTTAGGTTTGAGCCAAACAGTGCAAGAAGGGTTTTAGCATCAAAGCAGGTAGGTAACCCTTGGTTGTTCCATATGTAAAGTCAAGTCAAGTCAGTTTGATGATATGGATTTGCTGCAGATTTCAGATTTTGGTTCTGCAAAAGCGGATTTTGGAACTGATTTGGCTATTAGCACTCGAACAGAACTAAATCCAGGTAAAAAAAATTTATTTTTTGTTTATCATGTCATAGTAAGTAATCGGGATTGATTGTATTATGTTTTAGCTGCTTGGTGGCAACAGCATGGCATAAACTGCTTAGAGCTGCAACAGATTGCTGTACGCATATTGAGTCAAACATGTTCTTGTTTTGGTTGTGAGCATAACTGGAGTATGTACGACGAGATTCACAACCACAGGCACAACCGTCTGGCACACAAAAGATTGAACGACTTAATCTATGTTCACTACAACTTACGACTCAAGGAACGCCAAATAAGGAAGAAGAAGATGCCAACAGATACCCTGCTTGTGCATGAGAGTCTTTTGTATGAATGGATTGCAAAACAAGAAGACGAGGTAACTAAACCAACACACGCTCCTGACATTCGTGTAAGACGTTCACTGTTTATTGTTATTATATATTTTGCATTTTCAGGAGGTTTGTAGTGAAATGGAGTATTATGAGGAGAATGGAGGGCTGTTTGAATATGAACAGGAGAGTAGAAAGGACATACAACCATTAGACTCGCATCCGCCTGATGAACGTGAACATGAAGATGTAGATGACCTCAATTTCCTGGATGATGAGTGACTGATTCTTGATTAATAATAATAATGTAAATGCCCACGTTAGTCATGTATTATCTCTCTATCTATATGTATTTGGTCGCCCATTCACATCAATCTTATTAACAAAATGAATGATAAACATGTTTTGTGTTATCGCCAAAATCTGTCTTGCAAAATTGTGGTGACTAAGTGACTCCAACCACCGAGTGGCAGTAGATCCACGGTTCCATTGGTGGCTACCGGCTGTGGTGGTGACTTTGACGATGAGTGATGGCTCAACTATGACGAGTAGTGTAAAACGGTTATGGTCACAATGATGGGATGTTCGAGTGGTTTAGATTGAAGCTGATTAGCGTTTCGCTGAAAGCGTGAGATATTCTGAAAGGTTGAAGTTTCCGTGACTAATTATGTTAGGTGATATATAGCTTAAAACTCACCAAAGATAAACAACCAGTTTTTTTGAAATAAAATTTAGTTTCTTTAGTATGTTTCAAAATGTGGTTAGTTTTTGTAAACATGTGCCATATAATAATATACTTTCTCTTAAATAGTTAAATCTACATTTTTTTTTCACAAAACTCATACCCGAAAGACACATTTCCAACATACCGGGGTAGGCCACAAGGCCTTGCATATGATGATTGTTTAGATATGAAATGAAACACAAATTTTGTAAAAGCAAGATTTTATACAACATACTAGACATTGGAAAATGAAACCAAAACCAATTCATGTTATGTGAGAGATTTTGAATGTGCATCTTCAACTGGTTGGCTTCTTTTCACCACCCAACAGGAAAGATGAGAATAAACGCCTTGAAGCTGTCAATTAGTCAAAGTACAACAAAACAAAACAAAACAAAAGTCAGCCAATAATAAGTACTTATTTATTTACTTATTATATTTTACTTTTGTATTTTTGATTACTCACACTTTTGTGGTTGAGCAGGAGCAGGAGTCTCATCTTTAGAGATTAAGGACTTCAAAGTATCCACTGTAACCAGTACATCATTAATTAGAGTAATAAACGACATTCGATTTAGGTAAGGATGGATTTACCTCGAGGAGGAGGAGGAAGAGGAGCGCGGGTTTTGTTTCCAAGTTTTAGAAGTCGTCTAAATCCTCCTTTCGATTCAGGGATCTTGAGGAGGTTAGTAGAAACATATGCTTTTTCAGTTGCAGTCTTTATATACTTTGGGTGATGATGAGGTGCTTTTGCGTATTCTGAATTCCTTGTAGATTGGTCTTCGAAAGATGATGCACGTGCATAAGGAGCTTCGTACTTTTTCCCACCTTCCTCCACAGACACCTGATTCATTAATCCACTCACACTTTGAACAAACCAACATTTCTTTATTCTTTGCTACTAAACTCATAGCTTAAAATCATATGCAAGTTAGCATGCTTAGCATCATTCTCCAACTTGAGATGTGTTATTTGTATGTACTATATTATGTGTATTACTTTACTAGTTTATGGTCCATGGCCCCGGTATAGGCTTTCATAGAGTTTCTTGTGTATATTTTTGAGGGTCCTCTCTCCATTGTTTGTTTATTTTTACACGATAGAAAGGTCTAACTAATTTTTACAAGATAAAAAGGCCCAAGTCGATTTGTATCAACTAGCATAGTTAAAACGGTTTCATACGTATATGTTATCATGGGGCCTAAGGTTCAATATAAAATAGTAATGTTTCAGTTATCTATTAAACTATCACGTGATGACCACAAAGTAAAGTAATCAATTCCCTCCGTCCCAATAAGTGTGGGTAGACCATCTCTAAGTAATGCCAAAATAAGGTGCATTGGATCAAAAATATGATGCTATTAACATCTTTAATGGCTTCTAAAGGAGAAAAACTTTAGACCAAAACTTCAACCAAAAAAATGCATCACTTATTTGAAACGCCCTGCCTGAAAAGAGAGGATTAATATGGGGGGACGGACACATCATGAGATGAGTGATGTGTTTTTTAACTAACAAAAAAAACTGACCTGAGAAGTAGTAGGATGCTTTTGTGGGTGGACTGAAATTGTCCCCTTATCAACAGTTTCCACAGGCAAAGGCACCTCAGGAATGTTCATCCCCGTTCTATGATTAGTGTTAAATGCCCTGGTAGTTATTGATGATGATGGCTGCTTATTATGTTCAAGCATAACAGTCTTGTCAATAACAGGCTTGTCATCAGCATCATTCAGTCTGTTGTTTAAATTCTGTTTAGTAGTGTAAGTGGTAGTTTCCTTCATCTTTTGGCTTATGAGATTTGAAGATGTCGTGACGTTGAGCTCAGCAGCCTTATTTTGATCAACAGCTGCAGAAACCTTTTTGGTCTCTTCGGATGATTTTGGTTTTGAGACAGGCTTTGCACTCCTTGTCTTGGTATTAGTAGTATGAGAAGGGTTGTTGATCTTTTTAGGCTCAGATAGCCTTCTAATGCGAGTTACAGAAGTAGAAGAAGCCTTGCATGAGTCAGTCATTTCTTTCTTTGCATCTGGCAAGGATCTAGTCATCCTATTTCCTGCTGCTGAAGGATTCCTATCAATTAACTTACTGCTGTTTGTCGATGGTGTCTTTGAAATGTTGGTGGAATTAGGTCTTATTTTGGATCTTTGGAGAGGAGATGATGAATTGGGCTCTGAATCGGTGAACTTTGTGGATCCACGCACTTGGGAGAGTTTAGATGATGAAGGTAGCTGTTTTCTGGCGGAAATTCTCTTTTGCCTCTCCATCTTTAAAGCTTCTAGTCTTTTTTGTTCCGCATCTTGCTGCAAGAAAAGAAAAAAAACAATGATGTATGGGATTAATTAGATTAAAAATGATATAATATAAAAAAAGGAGTACCTGTTGTTTCTTCATTTTCTGGAGATCAGCTTTATAGGATCTTAGTTTGTCAGCACGTGCACGTGCATCCTCTAGGGTATTTTTATTCACCTTGGATATGGATGGTCTTCCCTTCTTAACCACACCCTCCTTAGGTTTCAGTTTCGAGAGTGGCTGGTGCTTTTCTGCAGACACTTTCTTATCTTGCTTGCTGGTGCTTTTCAAAGCAGCTAGCTGCATTTCATAGTCTATTGCAGGATCATACCCAATATTTTCTACATCTCGTTCAGGCATCAAGCTTAAGGCATCGGGCTCATATTTAACATGTGTAGGCTTATTAGATTTCTTTTCTTCCAGGTCAAACATTTTCGATCCATTGTAGACATTTGCACCTGAAGTTGAGAGCATAACCGCGTCATCCCCGTATCGTTTTCCAAAATTGGCCTCTTCAAACCCATTACCATTTGTTTCTTCTCTTCTACCTGCCATCATAAAAGCATCATCACTCCTATGTCTTCCACTTGTATCATCACTGTGTGTTGCATGAGCTAATAACTGATCATAACCAGCCATGGTTTTTTCGCGTCTTTTTGTTTTAGGGTCCTTTTCCATTGCAAGCATATCTTCACGGTCACCTTCTGCGGCACTTTTGAGTAAATAAGTTTGGAATGCGTCCCAATGGCCACCATCTGTTTTCTGTCCATTAAGAGTCTCGTCCTTACGGTTAACTTTTCTCTTTGGGGATCTTAAGTTTCTCTTCCGTTGTTGTGTATGATCATCATTGTCAGTGTCAGAGGAAGCCGAGTCTGAGGAAGTCTGGCTTTTGGAGTTAATGAAGTTAATGTTACGAATAACCACTCTGCCTGATTTCTTTTTGCCACTGTTATGTTGTCCTGAGCTCTCTTCTTCATTCACTGTTTCATGTTCAGTATTGTTATATATTTTATTATCCATAGATTGCCTCTTATGAAACTGAGAAGGATCTTCAACGGATGATGATGGGTAAGGTGGTGGTGGTGGAGGATAAAATCCATGATAGTAGGGCATAGGATATGCTTGATACACAGGTACACCACCCTGCGTACCCCAGGGAGCGAAACCAGGATATTGCCCTCCATAATATTGTTGCTCACCAACTCCAACAAAAAATGAAAACTGTTAGCAGTGTGTTGATGGAAAATGTACTCAAGGATACACAAAAGTAGCATAACTACTAAGAAGCTAAAAAAATAGATTACAAACAGACAACCATAAATCTATAGCCCACTTGTAAAGAAGCTCCAGGTACCGGCCATTTGAGATCACATATTTTCTGATTGTTGAACTTTTAAGTTCAAAGAGATTTTTTGAAAAGAAAAAAAAACTCAAGGAACATCATCTGAAGAACAAACACCGAGACACTATAAGACTATCCTACCCAATAACCAACACACGGCCTTCATAAAGATTTCCTCACACTATCCTATAATTCTAGATTGTTCGAACTCATATAAGCTTCAACTTCAGTTAATATTCTATGTTACTACAAAATCATGTTGAAGCCCTTTTGCTGTTATGCTAAGAATTCAAGTTATCAGATTTGTTAGGTTGTGCATTAGAAGGTGATGTAAAGAGTAGAAAAATTGATAGTAAAAGTAAGTCTTTTACCAGCAGAATTTGTATTGCTGCCTGCTGTTTCTGAAATAGCATCGCCATCCCTGGCCCTGGGTTCATTGGAAAGCACAATTCCTGATGTACAGCAATCTGGCATTGCCTCTTCTGCTTCTATATCAACCCATTGTCCGGACTCGTGTTTCTGTTTCCACAAATCCATGAACCGCAAGCAACCACTCCTGTATGTATGTATATGCACCAGAATTATAGAAAAAGAACTGAGAGATATAAACAGAAACACAAGAATTCTGTATGCTTACATTAGACGTGATGCACCAAAGCATTCAGCAAATGATAACAAACTTGCCACATGCTCAATTTCAAATCCAGCAGCCACAGCGCGTGCAAAAGCCATTCCTTGTTCTTTCTTCAGCACTGTTTTACGTGCCTCGAGAACATTTATCAGCTGGACTCTGAATATACATGCGTAACAATACAACTATTATGAGGAAGAACAATATAAAATGCTAAGCAAGCAGCAGCTTGCTACATTGAAATATTTCACTAACAATTAACTACTCATGCAAATATAATCCCCCTCCCTCTCTATATGTATAGAAATAGTTGTCTTTATTCCACAATGTGTCCTAATTTGACTTCAATTGTCAACTAGACTACCCTTGACATGCATAACATTCACAGCCACTAAACTCCATACATTTCTGATATTTTTAAAGAACGTGTTAGAAATTTGGGTCTTAACACTACTTGGAACACATTCTAGAACTATGGACTTATGAAGGAACGGAGGCACCAATACTTTGAATTTCTTTCTTTAGTACTCGGACCATTAAGCTCACGGGCACCAGGCTGACAGAAGAAAAGATAAATAGAATTAATAATAGATTATAAAACACACTAGAAAATAATAGTAATACTTGTTACCTTGTATAGAACAATTGCCTTCTCGTCATCATCAACATCACATGCAGCTCCGTTTCCTGTGGAATGAATTAAATACCAAGAGATTAAATACTAAGAGAACATGAAATGCCCACATGGTCCAAGTCATCTACCTTCATTGCTTTCAACAGGCTTAACGTATTGGTCTTTTATCTGCATGGTTAACACTTGGATTAACAAAAAAGTTTACCCTTAAGATAATACACATACATATGTATGTGTATACATATAAAAAAACAGATCACACTCACCGATATATCATTGTTTCCTTGAATGGCAATCGCCTCTTCTATTTGTAGGATTTCAGATTCTATAGTGTAGACACGTTCCAGGATCTCGGGAGTGCTCACAAAGCGAACAAAACTATAAACAACAAATAGTTTCTGGTCAAAGTTTTAAAAATAAGCACAACAGTAACCCCCCTTAAGTCAATATAACAAGCGATAATGGCAAAACATTTTGTATTACTGTCCATTTGTTTAAATCAAGAAGCATGATGGTAACATTTCAACACAAAGGAGTTAAAAGTATGAACATCAGCAACATGTCAATCATTATGGTTGTTAAGATCACAATTGTGATCAGAAGATCTTATGATTTTATTACATAGCATCTTGGCCAAGCATAGGATCCCCATCTTCACCATGAGAAGAGCGATCTCCTCCGCTTGATTTCAAGCTATTGATTTGTACTTGCATCAAAACAATTGAACTATTCTCTCTAAGACATGACGAGTTAAAAAAAAAAAAAGAATAACACAAACCTCTCTACAGTACCCTTTGTAAACCATGTTGCATTACTACCAGCTTCTGGTGCAAGCAATACTGAATATCCACCCTGTGCAATCTGGTCTTGAGCTGCCTTTAGGTGTGCAATAAATGGGTTCAGCAAACCAGAAGCAATTTTCTCTTTCTTATCATTTGCAATGACGTATAAATCACACCTGGTACGTTCAGCAATTAAACTACTTCAAGAACAGGCATTCAGAAATATCAACTACAAAGCATACGACATTGGTAAAACAACTTTCTTTTGTGTCTAGGCTGAAAAATAAAGGTGAGGATATACTAGGATAGGGATGGTAATGAGATGAGTTTGAGCCATGTACTAATAATCCTAGTCCCATACTCGGTCCATTACCCGTCAACTATTTGTTGGATATCAAGTATACCTATTAGTTTGTGAAAAAATACATGTTTGGGTTCCCAATAAACTTTTTATTATTACAAGTTTCGATTTTGTTCCAATTAAGTCACACATACTTTCATTTACATGTACCTCAGCAAGCTAAAGTTTTCTTATAAGCACAAATTAGCATCTAAGAATTGGAGTATATATGAGACCAGGGTTTCTAGTGTTGAGCCCACGGACCCATTAGGTTAATCAAGGTTTGCTTGTAATGTTCATATACCGTAAGGTAACCTACTCAGTAATAACACTAGGAGCAGCAGCGGAGTCACATAAGAGGGGTGAGATGAAGCGTTTACAGCACTGGCGAAGCTTCACTAGAGCCAGGGAGCCACTGTCCCCCTGCCATTTGTTGTAAATTTTTGGCCAGATAGCTTAAAAATGGTCTTATAGCTTAGAAAATTGGCCTCTGCCCCCAACTTTTACATGAAAAATCCTAAACCCTATAAAAACCTTCAAGCTCTGCCACTAGTTTACATGAAACTATGAATGTGCCATTATCCTGAGTCAAGGCTAGTGTACAGCTCTCAAGATGAATAACAAACATAATATTTTTTTTGGGTAAATGGGCTATGCAATGACATAACATAGTTAAAGATGATGTGAAACCTAGCATCAAATCAAAGCATAGAATAGTAAATTTTGTTAAATGGAGTGAGTGTTGGTTGAATTTTAAGATAGAACAAGGAAGTGAAGTTAGGTTAGGTTAGGTTGGGTTAGAGAATTGATACCTTGTTCTTGTGGGGGTGAGCTGAAAGACGGCAGAGTGCAAACGAGTAGTTGACTTCATTGATGATGCTTCAAGGTGAAGATGAAGATTGGTTTAATGGCGGCAGCTTTAGCTAGCTTTAGCTTTTGCTTGGCTTTAGTGTGCTCATTGACAGAGAACAACACGGAGACATACAGTCCCCAAGAGAGAGAGAGAGAAGAAACAAAGTATCCAAAGATCAAAAATGTCTTTTCTCTTCTCAAAAAAAGTGTTAAAAAAGCCCCCTCTATGTACTTTTGTTATGAAGTAGGAAATTTTTGAAGTATTTTTATACCATTTGATCAATCAAATTATCGATACATCTTTCCCAAAAAAAGGTTCTCTCTACTTATCTATATCTAATAAAATAATAGCTTTTATTTAGAACGCCGGTCGACCAATGTCGAAGCCACAGTCGTCTTTTTTGATAGGCGTTTAAGAATGATATTTTTTAAACTCCTCTAGAGTAGAGGCTTACCTCAACTCTTTTTTTGAAGTCAAGATGAACAAAGTTGAAAATTCGTCAACTAACTGTTTTAAGAAAAAAAACATGATATGAACATTTAATCATACTATGTAAAACTCTTGTATTAGGATTGAACTCATGTCTCCCTGAGTTTCTAGTTAAAAATAGTAAAAAATACTCGACCATAATAAAAATTTGAAACGGTAGGACAGGTATGCCTGAAACCCGACGGGTATGAGACCGGACAAGAGATTTGTTTTAAAAACTTTCAATATGGGATTGCGTCGGGCTGATGACGTGAAATCACATACTCGTTTGCCCAAATCATATGTCTAAAAAAAGTGTTTTATTTTATTTTTTGGTATATTGGTTTTCATTGGTCTCAACTATCACATGTTGTCTTCTACCGGTCCCAACTATTGAATTGGCTGTCAACGGTCCCAACTTTTATCACTTTGGT
>JAOYNQ010000013.1:32148-46782 GCA_026259685.1 Tagetes patula
AAAAACTAACAAAAGTTAGTATTAGTACCCTATCCCGTGAAAAAATAAAACATCAGATATTAAAATAGGGAAAAAAAACAGTTAGTACCCAAACCTGATAATTCCATTAAACATTAGGTACCATTTATGTAATTAACTCTATTATAAATAAAAGAGGGAATATATGGTGGTCGGAATAATGTTATATGATTTTCTTCAACTGTAAATTTCACATTCTTGGGATGTTATAGTTAATTAAAACTAATTAAGTATCCAGTAAGAAAAAGATATTAAACTAGATCACATATCTTTTAAACTGTATAAAAATGTGAAACGATTAAACTAAACATACATGAAAGATCGATTATCAACGTTAAATTTATATGAACACGATCAGAACCTAGTATATCAATTGTAAAATTAAGTTTTAATAATAGAATAATGGAAAAGAATAATAAAAAAAATATAAAGTTACCAACTATATGGGGTAAAATGAAAAGCTTAGAAAGTTGAAGGGGGAGGGGGGGTATAGTTGTAATGTAGGAATGTGAAAGCACAAAATAAATCAGAAAACTTTAGGGAGTAATACTTTAGAGCCTAAAAAGTTGGGGGAGTGTCAAAACATTTAAAAGTATAAAGATTTAAGGATTAAAAAAAAGTACAAGTTTAGTCTCTAATTTCAGCATGTGCAACCTGACATTTTAAATGACGAGTGTTAATAAAAAGATTTAATATAAAGAACTATCATGTTAAATGAATGGCATGTTAGCATATAGATTTGCATCAAGTGCTCTTTAAACGATTAATAAAATAAAAATTAATCCAGACAGAAGAGATGTTTGAAACTTCTTTAAGAACTTTAAGAATGTCACGTGACAATGACGCCCTTACTAACTAAACAAACTTGAAACTTTCTTGAACACTACATTTAGTTGAGGAATACGATTTTCCATTTTAAAAATTATAACATTAAATGTTTACTTATTTAAAATCACATTACTTGCTACCAATTAGGATAGATAAGGATAATACTGAAAGTAGTAAACTAGATGATTCCTCCACCCGTTCCACTATAAGAAAAGAGTAGAAAAGATCTTTAATCTTGTTATTTAAGATATTAGAATTCTTAGATTTGTAATATACCACAAAACTCTCTATTAACTTGATTTTAACTTGCTATAACTCTTAAACCTAGTTATCTATAAATATATGCAATTGTATAACTTCATTTTCTCTTAGGCAAATGGTTATCAAATCCGAAAAAGACCTTATTTTGATATCCAACAAGCTTAGTTTATCAATGCCAATATGTAAATCATATAAACATTATATCAACTTCATAAATACAGAAGGTACAACGACAGCACATTCATCAGGCACGACCTGATTGGCTAGACGTGTGCTGCCGATACCAGAACCATATACTGACCAAACAAAAAGAAAAACATTGAGTTTGAGGTTAATTAAAGGTTAAATATATGTCAAGCAATGACCCTATAAACACCAACTAGTTCATAATTTACAAATGACATTTGCTGCTTAAATCAACTCAAGAAACAACGCTTCCTGCTTGCTAGTCAAACCAAGTTCATTCAAGGCTAAGTCACTTTCACCATCACTAAAAGCGCGTCGAGGGTATGGCCTCACCTGTGTCAAACAATAACATTTTAATATCTTTATTGAGTAATAAAAAAACATTAAAAAAAAATTCAATAGATGAAGATTTGAAGGGGACTGAAACAACAGATGAATGATTACCAATCTGTATGTGCTAGGTTTGACCACTCTGCCAACATCAATGAAGTCAAATAGATACTGCCCAAATAAAGCAAAAATAATTAATTTAAGATATATATATGTTTAGCATAAAATCCATAGTCGTCAGTGAAGCAGAAACCGGACCTGTAATTTATCGGTTCTCAAAAATCGGCGACCACGACGGCTTCCATCTGGCATCCGCACAAGAAGGGTGACCGCGTTGTCATCATCAGATGCAGGTTCCTGAGGAAGTGAGGTTTCCTTGGCTGCTAACTGCCTCTCAATTTCCTGCAACATGAAACCAAAAAATCTTGAAAACTATACTAGCTTGAAACAATGGCAAAAATCCTGAAAATTACAGTACCTGTTCTAGTTCCAATTTTTTCTGTTCTTCTTCCATAGCAGCTTCTTTGGCTGCCTGCTTTAGTAACTCTTTTTCTCTGTCAGCTTGCAATGCTGCAAGATATTCATCATTCTGCAAAAAATAGGTTAACAATCATATGGTTTTATTTTGGGAGAAAGCGGTGTTAATTAGTAACTTTAGGGTTTACCTGTTGCTCCCTTATGAGTCTTTGAGCAGTAAGAGTGGGAGATGGAGGCCGAGGGGTCGCCCTAGTGTAGGGCCTGTTAGTTCTACCGAAACCATTTCGCATATAATGATTATTGGCATATGGCACACGATCTTCAGGAACTCCGCCGAACATTGCAGCCTCAAGCATGACCGCCTCATCGTGTTCTTCAGATGAAATACCTCCCCACTTCCCATAAACAATCAACAAATAAATAAGTAATCCATTGCATTCCTTTAGCATGTTTGGTTACTATTGGGAATGGAAACAGCCATTCAAGTATGATTGATGATTTTTAAGCCAAGCTACCATTAGAAAGGACATGTTTAGAGGAAAAAAAACATATATTTTTTATAATTAAGTTTAATGCCAATTTTCATGTTATAGATACATCATACATCTAGATATATATGTTTCTTCTAATTAGTACATAGTTTAATAGCAAAAATACATGGCAGAATGATTTTAGAAAAATGGAAAGACATAAACGAAGATAAAACCTCAAACCAGATTATAATACAGGTATTTAAGTTACAATTGTATTGATAGAATAATGTTACTATGATATGTTTAAGAAACATAATAGACTTAATTGTAAACTTCCATTCCATGAGGGAATGAGAAAAAACATTTCTCCCCCAAGGAATGATTATCCTTATATATGGTAGGAGTGGGAATCGTGTATCCCATTCCTAAATCCTAGGAAGTTAACAAAAATGTATTGTGTTGTTGCTTAAGAATGTTTCATTCCATTCCCACATACCAAACATTACCTCGTAGTAAGAAATTAGAAAGAAGACAGAAAAATACTTCATCAGAATTAGGAACATTTTGCTGTTGGGTGGAACCTGATGGCGAGCTCAAGTTCAC
The DNA here is from genome assembly GCA_026259685.1 of Tagetes patula. NCBI lineage: Eukaryota > Viridiplantae > Streptophyta > Magnoliopsida > Asterales > Asteraceae > Tagetes > Tagetes patula. Next base: position 35,325 of record JAOYNQ010000013.1, read on the forward strand.
GCGTCTACTCCTATGTCTAATCAGAGGTTGCTCATCTGCATCTTCGGTTTCCTCCTGGATAGATGGCGTCCCCACAGCCAAACTATGGTTCGTTGTCACTTGTCATGATGGTTTAACAAAGTAATAACAAAAATATATATATAAACAGCATAGCAAATGGTTCTTTACCTTCCATTTGATGATGCCAATGGCCTGACTTCTTCAGCCTCACCCAACTTAGAAGCCTGGGTTCCTGATGGTCCAGCTTCAGATTCTACTTCACCAACGGCCTTCTCTGCCTCAGCTGACTGAGAAAGTATCAGCAGTGGAGAAGATAAAATGAGGTTTAGAGTTTAAAGAGAGGAGGCAATTTCGATTGATTTACTTACGAATGAGTTAATTAGGTTTGTATTTTTTTGATAATAACTCGTGTGATTACAAAAAGGAGATTAAATTGATGAAATGGTCGCCCAAAGCCTAACTTTAAGGCACACTGCTCAGAATTCCATTCATAACATAAATACAATAGTTCTTAGGCCATGAGTGTTGGTAGTAAGTGATAGAGTCTGATTGGGAAAAATGTTAACACGTAGGATGCCACGTAAGCGGTGAGTGATAGTGGAAAATGGTGGTAGTGGGTGTGTGATAGTGATAAAGTTTGTATCGATTATAGTTGATGAGGTATAGGTTAGAAAATAAAAAAAAATACAAACATGTGTGATTACGCGTGATAGCCATCACGAGATGGGCTATAACGCCCGCAAAAAACGGGTAGAGGCTGGTGTTGGGGCGTGATAGGAGGGCAATAACGCCTATTTTATTGCCACTATGGGCGGGCCAGGTGGCCATATAATCATGCTTGGCACAATAATTATTTTGTCTAAAGGCGAAACCTTTAGATAAAAAGTGTTTCTGGGTAAACTGACCCTACCAGACCCAATTTTACATGCACAAAAACTTACCACATTATCGGGTCGACCAGCTTCAGCCTCGCGTTTAGAAGCCTCAATTGCAGCTTGGATCATTTCCTCTTCTATGCCATAGTCAGGTAAACTATTAATTCCAGGAGCACTTGGACTCACATGTGCGTCATGTGAAACACCACCCGACATATCATCATCGGTACCACGGGTCACAAAAGTTTCATGGACAACTTCTGGCAAAGTGTCGGTGACATGATCAATTCTGGAAGCAGTTTCAGAGTGATGTGATTCATGGGATCCTCCAAGTGTCTCATCTATGTCCATAAAATCCTCGTGTGAAGCAGCAACATGTGTTTCTTGTCTGCTGAGAAAACGGAATCAACGTGTCAAATATAATTTAACAAATAACAGATTACTATCATAATCTTCCACTTTTGAAATTTAACATAATTTGTATAGTCAATGAAACTAACATGTTGGTATCTCCTTCAGTAAAATAAGAGTTGACGGCTTCATTGAGACCACCACCATGCTCCTGATAACCATAAGAAAAAATATTGTTCAGCTCCAGACAGTAAAAGGATATCAACTGAATGCTTTGCCAAATGTATTTGGAATTATTTATTTCAGTGTCACTACACAGTTGAAGATATTGAGCAAAGTCTACAGCAGCTAGTTTGAAGAAAAGGCATTCACACACATGCATACATTTATAAAAACACACATATACATGCTGATAAGCTCAATGTGATTGTGTCAAGAACTAATGAAAAGAGCAACAAAACAACTGACTGGCCCAACTTTGAGTGGTGAATACCGAAGAGCACTCCTAGCCACCTAGCAATAGGCTTGCCCAACCAATTGTTCACATCTTCTTAATCAAATATATGGAAACTTACTCCTTATTCAAATCTACCATGGCAACTAATGCAAATGCTTATCGAAAACAATAGATACATATACTAGTCTAAATGACAAATCCTATCCTAAGCATGAAATGATTCCTTACTTCTCTCTTCAGTTTATGTCCTTTAATCTCTTTTTTCTTACATCTACAATGAACCTTAAGTACACAATATGACATATCCTCTGTATAAAAACATTGACAAGCTGACATTAATTTCTAAAATGTTGAAAAGACCTAATTCTCAAGAATAGACATATAGATATATTGAAAAGCTGACATTAATTGGTTACTTCTCAATTCTATATTGAAAATCAGAGACAGTAAATAAGTTTGTACACAAATCCAATCCAAACATAAAGCTAAAATCTAAAATGTGAAGAAGAAAAACACCTTAAAAACCCCACGTTACATAGCATCGATCACAAATTCCAAAATCAATCAACGAATAAAATATAACAATGAATAAACAAAAGTAAATCATGATTCGTGATGCGATTGAAATAAAACATGAGTGAATTAATCACCGTGAGTTTCTGAATAGCAACAAGTTCAGAAGAGCCGGTGATACTGATGAACGTATCGATTGATTCTCGATCAGGTGTCGCCATTGAAGCGCCAATTGATTTACTTGGAACAAAAAAGCTGTTGATATGTATGTATGTATGTATTTATATGTATACGTAAAGGATCAAATCAAAGTAAATTGAAGATGAACATGATTGTTCTTCCGTGTGGGATGAAGAATATTGGGTCAAGTTTGTGTAAATATTCATACTTTTGGTCCCTATGCTTTTATCAAACTACTCTTTTTACCCTTTAGTTCCACAATTTTACTAAATAAAAACAAACACATAGCTATGATCATGATTGGCCAATATAGGATGTGAAGGCAATTAAAAGAAGATAATCATTGATTATGCGAGTTTAAACTTTTAACTATGATTCTATGAATAGTGGTTTATTTAAAAGATGAAGGCAAGCTATCTATAATGAAAAGTATTAACGAGATGTGTAGAGTGTTTCTTTGTTGCATTTTCAACAACTTGAAGCAATCGTTTAGGTTCATTGTGAATTATACAATAAGCAAACAAAGGTATCTAGTAAATCTCATACATAGCACTATAGTAGTGTTATCGGTTGAATTGTGAATTGTACAACAAAATGATAAAATATTCGCAATGCATATGCATATTTTAAGAACAAGGTAATGAATCTTAAAGATCACAATCGTTTTCGTTGAATGCTTTAAAATTCAATCGCTCTTTCTAAAAAATATTTAAAGTATTATGTGTATATATAGGTATTCTTTATATATGTGTCGCCGTGTCTGTAGAGACAGAGAAGGAGCCACACGAAGATTCCCAGTATGAAGTTACCTACAATGGAGGACGAACACACAGACATAAAGACGCTACCTGAGCATGTGGTGTTTTCCGTCGGAGAGGATCTTACGGTCTTACCAATATAAAACATGTATAAGGGGGGGTTAAAAGGTGATAAATAAGAATACATGGTCAAGTAAGTAATATTGGCATAGTACATGGACTAGAGTGTTACATATTTTATTTTGCTTCTCCATTGTCACACGCCTCTGTTATTTGCTTTAGGCTAGGATAATCTACTGTTAACAATCTGTGTTTTGATGTCCTGGCCGTTGGATTATTGCCCACGTGTCTGTAAATCATCATTTGGATGTGATCAACGGATGAGATTGCACTCCCAGAGGCAAATGTGTATTGTGGACTTGTGGTTTCTCATGTTTTGGGCCTTTTGTTAGCTTGAGGGAGGAGTAAAGTATATTGTGGGATTTGTGGCCTGGCATGTAATATTTTACAAAGTATATATTTATCATGAGTTAAATAATTCTAAAAATGTCTTTTTTTCTAACGGTTAACGAATATAATGTACCAGTGACGAAAGGCCATTCACGCACAAAAAACGCAAACAACGCTACTAGCCTGACTCGCTTATCATTTTTGGAAAACTAATCTTGACTCACCTAAAGCATAGTGCCACACATAAGACTTAAATCCATGATCTTCATATTCGGAGATCGTGACATGCCTTCTCTCAAACCAGTTGATCCGAAACTCGTTGAAAATTCTAGAAGACCCATGTTGATGTGTTTACTTTATAATGAATTAGAAATGCTAAAATGAATTATATGAAAAAATATTAATAATTATATATATAGTTATAAAAAATGTAATGGTTTTAGAAATAAGTTTTTTCTTTATTTTATATTAAACGTGTCCATCATCTTTGTAAGTTCGAATATCCTATTTTAATTGATAAAATTTATCAATTAGATTGATAATTTGTTTAGTTTCTTAGACTAGATAACCTTTTATCTTCCCAAACCAGTTTTTTTCTCTTTTTGAGCTAATTTGAATTGTTAGTTGTTAACATGTTTCTTGTCCATCTCAAATCGGTGAATTCAATTAAATCGATCATCGGTTTGATTTTATGGCATTTACACGTTTACTTGTTCAAACCAACAATATTTTACTTGAATCTAATGCGAACATATTGGATTATTGATGTTAATAAACATGATCATATTGTTCACTAAGTCTTACATATATAACAAATTAACAAATAACATGTTATAACTTAAATACTTTTTTTATTACCATTATCTTCTCTAGCAAAATTTTGTTTTGAAATCAATAGATTCCTAAAGCTACCAACTTATGAAACAAACTTATTTTCTCTAGCATTGCTAAATTTTGTTCACTAAATCTTTATCTTATCAATTTTTAAACAAAATAGATTACTAAAGCTACCAACTTATGATACAAACTTGCATTTACACGACACTTATGCTTAGTACCATTCAAAAATCACAAAATTAGATCTATGTGAGATGACAAGAAACAAATTTACATAGATAAGACCTTTAGAACCTAAAAAAGTCATGCTATCAAGGCTTGTACCGGTCCTAATTAACAAAGTATCAGATTTTTTTAACAAAATTCATGCCATCGGTAGCAATATATTAGGCTTAACCAGGTTAAAAACGAACCCTAAAAAGTATCAGATTTTTTTTAACAAAATTCATGTAGAACATAAACAAGAACTTAAAATCCCCTTAGATAATTATGTCTAGGTCTAGAAACAAAGAAAAATGCTATTATTTATGAAAAATGACAAAACCCATGGCCAAAAATGATACGCCAACTACAAAGAAGTTCGACTCAGGCTCTTTTGATCTACAAAAGATATCCATCCAAGTTACAATCACGAGCTATTGAATTCGTTCGTGGTTTTGGAAGCGAAAGAACCATACCGGCAGCCAATGGCATAGGTGAGAGATACACTAGAAATCACTCATGGTTCATGTGCTTGATGGTTAAGTTACAAGTTATATGAAACATGGAATTGTTTACTCTAAAAGATCACTTGTTTATTAAGCCATGCATCATCAATGTCCTTCTCATGTTACCAATTATGTTTAATAAATATAATAGTTGCATTTTTATTATAGTTATACTTATAATATATGTGTTTTTAATTTTTTATATAGCTCCCGAAGAGTAAAATTACGCGTTGTCTAGTTACCCTCCACTAACTTTGATTCTTTTTTATTTCTGTTTCAATATTTTATTTAAATAAAATAAACTACCCTTTTATTCCACTGGATATTTAATAAGTATATAAACTTTGGTGTCGGTAATAGATTGATGTATAATTAATGTATAGTAGTTAACTAGTTCCCATATTCTCTAAACAAATACATTATTTTAATTATAAGAAAAAAGGTCAAGAAATTAACCGACATTGTAATTTTAGTAGTTTAGGGAAATTAATCCAACTAATATAAGTATGCATACTGTTACGGAGCTATATATCTTTTTAACTACGTGCAATGCCTAGAATTGCCCCTTGCTAGATTGTCCTGCTATTCTATTCATGAGGTTCATTACTTTTGTCATGTCTTGGACTCATCAAGGAGGCAGTCACAACCCCTTACCAATATTACACCGTAGTGCAAACACTCCATTGTAAAACTTCACCCATGACTATGTTCCTCCCTTATGAGCAGCAATAGGAAACATTTGATCCGTGATAACACGTATGTATATATATACAAACACATGTATTTTTTTAAGAATTGCTCAATGCATTAATAACAAAAATTAGTACTGTAAAAGATAAAAGAAAATGAAGTCGATCAGGGTAATACAAACATCTTAATTGTAAGGCAATCATCACATCATGTTTAAAGATGTCTCGTGTTGTCATATATATATATATATATTGTAAGAATCTTACCATTACGCCAACCCCATTCCAAATAAGCAATTTCTACAAAAAGTTTCTAGCAAGAGGCGCAAGTCCATTTATTACAATTCATCAACCTTAATAGCAAGTTTACAACATGATTGCCACGTGTAAATCCATTTAAGTAAATGGGTTAAACAAGACATGTCCAGATTACACAATATTTAGCACCTAAATTAGCATTGATGTTTTTACACAAATATTTAAGCTTAACCTAACAACCAGCCAACTTGACACGATTAATCCTTACAAGCAAGGCTCGTTTTATAGACCATAAGCTTAGTTTACGACTTGCAACCACATTCTTACCTAAGAATTTTTTTAAAAAAATCTCATATATAAACTAACAACAACGTACCAAACACTTGAGTTGAAGTATATTAAAATGCAGGAATTTGATAGTAATTGACCCATAAAAACATGAGTAATTTAGTCCAAAAGTAGGTTTGGTCAATGCAGCAGCAGCATCAACCAGGAAACTATTATGGGTTTCCATAATGGGGAACTAAACTAAACCCCAAGTAGACCACTAACTCAACATTTTTAGGGCCCTCTATGCCACCTCATCTTAACCATACAACTTTTTTTCTAAGTGGGTCCCATTTCCACATATGTGCAAGACAGGTAGGACCTGTGAAAAATGCATCCCTTTACAATCCAATGCACTTAAACTCCACACTACTCTTTTTTGCTGTAATATGCATTAATCAAAGTCATTAAGTGTAATTAACTATATAAGTTGTTGAGTTGTCATTCTTATTATGCAACACACTGTCTCCCCTGGCATCTTTTTTCCCACACAACACATATCTTCCTATTTTGTTCTTTTCAAACATGTAAGATAGAAACGTAAAACTTGATTCAATCTAGCAAACGTTTAGTATATGCCTGAATCATGATGAAATGCATACTTGCTTTAAAATAAACACCAAAATCAGGATAAATGAATTGCTAAGTTTAAGCTATGTTGCTTGTATGTGAGATTGACAACTACTAAATCAAATGTGACAACTAAGAAATTGGATAGCAATTTGTAATTTGCTTATCAAAAGGGAAATCAAGAAAATCTTCTTCAAAACCAAGTTGAGATTTAATGTCTTTTTTTCACGTATTTTTCACACTCCTATCAATCCGCATATTAATCTGCTAATTAGGTTTACGGTTTACCTCACATTGTCATTTAATCATCCATGAAATCTCAAGGTAACTACAACGGGCATGAAAAAAATTCTTTTAAAAGTCCCATAAAAGTTAAATAACAAAAGTTCCTGAGAGGACATCTTGATGATAATATGTCTTTTCTATGCGGTCAATAAGAGTACGTTTGAATTCGAAGTTGTTCCTTCAAAAAAGCATTTTCATTTGATTTCCAAGATCCCAATCTAGTATAAGAGAATAAACTCCAACCCATGTTCTAAGGTCTATAACTATCCATTCAGGTGAATTTAGTTGTTATAATGTAACTAATCAAACCAAAATAAAGTTAATAACTTAAACCTTTATACATATACATAAAAACCTATCCACTGTTTTTTTTTTCGATTTTCAACCCAAGATTGTTTTGTCTAATTGCACACTGCATTTTACCTAATCTTATTGGTTAGCAATATACTAATGGGCTCCCTAAGTTTAACAGTGCCTATGTACCGATGCCTTTGTATTTTACGCCTAGTATGATCGACGGGGTTACCACAAAGAAAGGAATAATTGTGGCCAAGAATGACATGAATCTGGAAGTTTGAATTTCAAAAAATGCTTTACTATATCTCAAAGCAAAAAAAATGTTAAATAAATAGCATTAATTAGTGAAAGTCAAAAGCAACCTTTCTGGAGTTTAGAGCTCACTTTCACTACAAGACATGTTAAGACTTGCAAGAGCAGACAATGATTACAAATACCAATGCTCTTGTTCTATGACCTCAATAGTTTTCTATACTTCATTTTTGCAGCTCTCACATGGTTACATACTCATTGTCTTCTCTCTCTCTCTCATACACACAGACCCACACATGCACCATGCACGTGCACACACAGTGATTTACACTGCCTGGTCAACCTGGTCATACCCATATACAGGAACCTACCTAGTAAAATAACTCGTGGCTCAAAAACAACACAGCCTGTGTGTGGTGCTCTATGTGAAACATGGGTTGAACTTGACCAAATTAAGAGATAATTGGACAAGTAAATTATATTTCTTCAAATTTTAATTCTAACTCTACATATTCACAATCAGTAAGGTTGTGAAAACAGCCTCCTGCGCATGGGGTAGCCTCGCGCCGGTTTAAACATACATCTAAACAACCTTTGTAATATCTAACAGCAAATGGGAATTTTGAATATCGGTTGATAGGTTCCTTACACCTTCCTAAGAATAATATTAGAACACAAATTGGTTTGGTAAAAAGAATCTGGAACCAAATCAATGGTGATGCAATTAAGATTTTGAAGATATATGTACAGCTAATGACAATCTAGGATGACATCTACATATGAAAAAACAAACAGACATGTGTAGTAATCAAGTAAGAGAAGAACAGATTTGTATCAGTTTAATGTCCAAATATTAACACCAGAGTATTTAGCAGAGATACTATGAAAGATTTGTGGCAATAGTTAAAACTTAAAAACTGAAACACATCTGGAGTTTAAGTATTTTTTTTATTATCATTTTGATGATTGGTTTCATACTCCGAATGGTCAAGAAAGATTCTATCTACCTCTTATCTTCTAGAATCTAGGGAAGATAACTTATTTCTCAATGATCTATATATATATTTTTTAACACAAATGTATGGATGATGCAATACCACACGTATATTGAAATGGGGAGGCGAAAAAAATAGTTTTATTACTTGAGAACTCATTACTAATAAAGTTACCGTAAAATATAACAATGACTAGTGGAAGCTGGATTCAAACGTGAGGTACTCTAACTTCCAAATCATATATAGGAAATAACATGTAATCATTTAAAATCAAGATTTTTGAGGTCTAAAAGGTTGAGTTTTAAAGCATAAAAAGAAGGAACATGATGCAAAATTTATAGAAATTGAAAGCAAAACTTAAAGCTCTAAATTAAAGATGCTGTTGACAACAAATGGAAGGTCTGAAGACAAGAGGTTACCAGATTTGTATATTTTTTTTATGACCAACCACTTGTACAGCTTTCTCAGCAACTAACTGCACAAAAAGGAAACTGAAGCAGCATTATGATAATATTATTTAAATAGTTCCAACTTCTGGCATATCTATATAAATACTTCTCCTCGTGTATACTCAAATACATTCCACCATTTGCTTCTCTCACACACATTCACACATACAAGTCCTCTATATATTTCATCATCTTTTTTCCTTCCAATTCTGCCTTCTCATTTACCTGTTTGATTCTGAATATGTGGCCTTTTAGCCTGTGTGTTGCAGTGGCATTTGTGGTGGCTATGACACACTGGTTGTATCGGTGGCGAAATCCTAAATGTAATGGAAATCTTCCCCCTGGCTCAATGGGTTGGCCATTACTAGGTGAAACCATACAGTTTTTTGCTCCTAATACAACCTGGGATACACCACCCTTTGTGAAAGAAAGAATGGAAAGGTGAGATATATATGATTATAATGAGCTGGTTAACATATGGCCCAAATCATTGTTACATTATTTTATTAGATTTTATGCACCCTAATGATTATATTCTAAGTTTCCAACATAAATTAATGAATTTCAGATATGGGAGGATATTCAAAACCAATTTGGTGGGGAGGCCTGTCATAGTCTCAACTGATTCAGATCTTAATTATATGATCTTTCAACAAGAGGGTCAGTTGTTTCAAAGCTGGTATCCAGATAGCTTTACAGAAGTGTTTGGGAGGCAAAATGTAGGGTCTTTGCATGGGTACATGTATAAGTATCTCAAGAACATGGTGCTGTATTTGTTTGGTCCAGAAAGCCTTAAAAAGATGCTTAATGAAGTGGAAAATGTAGCAGCAACAAACTTACAGAAATGGGCTGGACAGGAATCAGTGGAGTTCAAGGAAGCAACTGCAAATGTAAGTATTAATAACTAATAATTTCATCACAAGTTACATCTCAACTTTCTAATCAACTTTGTTTATTTTTTTTTTGCAGATGATATTTGATCTAACTGCAAAAAAGTTGATAAGTTATGATCCAGAGAAGTCATCTGAAAATCTAAGGGAAAGTTTTGTAGCTTTTATACAGGGATTAATCTCCTTCCCTTTGGACATTCCTGGAACAGCTTATCACAAGTGTCTACAGGTACTAAAAATATGGCTCTAATTGGATTTGGGTTAAAGGGGTCATTTTTAATGCATGTCTGAAAACACAAACAGTTTTTTAATTAACTCTTATTAATAATGAAGGTTGTAATTGTGTTCCCCATGTAGCCATTTCCCTATTTGACCTGTATGGAATAAAACATGACCCTGATTAACTTATTCACAAGTAAATGTATCGAAGATGCCACCTGTGGAACATAAGGCTTCTGGTTTCTTATTGAGCTTACTCCTAATTTGTGACTATATTTAACATAAACAGGGAAGAAAGAAGGCGATGACAATGCTCAAAAACATGCTACAAGAAAGACGAGCTAATCCTAGGAAACTCAAAACTGATTTCTTTGACTATGTACTTGAAGAACTTGATCGAGGCGATACAATCCTAACAGAAGCAATTGCCCTGGACTTGATGTTTGTACTGCTGTTTGCAAGCTTTGAAACAACTTCCCTAGCTATAACAGTAGCTATCAAGCTTCTGAGAGACAATCCTCGGGTATTGCAGGAATTAACGGTTAGTGAAAAACATTAATTCAATCGAATGAAAAATGATCATGTGCTTTGCACAAAAAAAACAGATTTTGCTGTTAAAATTCACAGAATTCCCCCAAAACCATAGGCAAATTTGTCATTTATAGAAAGTTAACGATTAAACAGTTAACGTACAAGGAACCGAAAGTGTGTGAAAGTAAAAATGGATCCTGTAAATAATTTCAACGAAAAACAATATATGTAGTTTTTACCCTTAAAACATTATGTTTCCAAAAAATTTTGAGCCCATTGACGGTTGACCTGATGTTGTCACTACTGTATGCAGGAAGAACACGAGAATATCCTAAGAAAGAGAGAAAATAAAGAGTCTGGACTTACATGGAAAGAATATAAGTCAATGACATACACGTTTCAGGTACGTTAAATAGTCCAGACTTTACTTGCAAAAGTAGCCATTCATTGATACTAACTACTTGATGCTGCAGCTTATAAATGAAACAGTCCGTTTGGCTAACATAGTTCCTGGAGTGTTCAGAAAGGCACTAAAAGATATCAAGTTCAAAGGTAGCCATGCATTTCT
>JAOYNQ010000013.1:62365-72719 GCA_026259685.1 Tagetes patula
AGAACGTCAAACTTTAAGAAAGCTTGTTTATATATGAGGTATTGCGGTTAACATAAAATCCGGCGATGATGGTGCCCTCAATCGAGATGGTGCCCTGAGCGGTCGGCCATGCCGCACCTCCTCAGGGCCGGCCCTGCGTCTCGCACAAGCAGCATTTCTTAGGTAACATAAATATTCACATACATGAATATAATAATGAAGTTTATCGCAATGTGTATACAGATCTGAAGGAGAACGTATAGTATGCTAGTAGTAAGTACGTAATCCACAATTTTAATAACAATTGTTTTTACTAATTAAATTAAGTAGCAATTAGTTAATCTATATATACGTACTATCGCTAATAAGCTAGTATGTCGCATGACTCATGCAATGATTATGAATGGCCAAGTAGACGTTGTTTAAAGTTAGTGTCTACAGTGTTACATGAAAGGTCACTTGTAACACAAGGCGTGTCTTTAATTTAGTGGAAGTATCTAAATTTAACTATATATATCTAAAATATTAATTCTATATATATGATTCTCGATAACCATGTCCAAATAGAGTGTCCAAAAGAAGCAACTAGTTCTCGTCTAATTAATGCAAAGATCGATTAAATAATTAAAGAACACATTCAATTAATTCTTAATTTTTCTCCACCAATTTTAACTCATTTATTTAAAGTTAGTTAATATAATTAAGTAGCTTGAGTACGTAGTATATGTATACAAAAATCGTACATATTATACATCGAGTTACATAATAATAATCGGCTTATGTGTACACATACGCGGGAAATACTAAACACATATTTGAATTTTATAAAGTGAAAGAGAGAGTTCGATCAACACGTACAAAGTGTATATATTATTGATATTTAGAAAAGTTAATCAAAACTAACACTAAAATAATAATAATGTCAAATTTGTGTATCAAATATTCTGCTTTTTAGTATGTAAATCGATCATTTGAATATTATAGTTTGATACCATCGAGAGATCGACATGTTCGAAGAAAATCGTAATAATTGTCTGGAGGATAAGCATCAAACCAAAAATATATTAAACAAGGAAGATGATGTAAAACCTCACTCTTGAAATTATATTCTAATACATATATTTATATTTATAATAACCTTCACTCGTTATCTTCAGAGTATTTAATACATACATAAACTATATATATATATAATCGATCTAACTAACTTCAACGCAAAACAAATACACACTTAATAAATGTTTTAAACGTGAGAAAAAACAAACATCTCTTAATTAATTGTAGTTGTTTTTAGTTTTAAGGTACGAATACACGCCATCACGACTTAAAATAGTGCTTCCATATCATTTAGTTAATATATATACACGTACATGAACGATTGAAAAGCTAATTTAATTAATCAAATAAAAAGTCTTGGTATACTCTATATATCAATGCATAAGTAAAAAAGCAAAAGAAACAAAAAATGTGAACCATTGTTTAAGTTTTGTCCGGTATAAAATTAAAACTTATCATAGCCTAATTTTGGTTATAAGATCGATTTTACTTTTACTACTAGACTTTAACCCTCAATCGTTTTTGTTTCATAATAATTCAATTTGATTACAGTTAATTATTCTAACTAGGATATATTTGAATTTTTTTTTCTGGTAATTTATACCAATTCAATTTAAGATTTTTCTAAATAAAATCTAAAAGTTGATTTGACAAGAAGTTCAAAGGATGATAAAACAAACTAGTATAACTTTAAGGATGACCAATTAAAATTAAGGATTTATATCATTACCATAAGAAGTTAAAAACGTACACACTAGTATATATAACTTTAAGTCAAACTCATTTTTGTTTAAAGTAGTTTTTTTATGGATTACAAACACTATTAATTGATGTCTATTTTAAAATTACAAAAAGTGCTAGTTTAATATTATCACTTTATGTTACTATAGAAAAGTGGGGGCCATGCATGTATCACAAGGTCTTTTGGAAGTTGTATAAATGGATGCTAGCTAGTTGATGCATACATGAAATATAAATCAAACTCGATCGATCTATTCTAAAATGGCTAAAATACATCCTCGCATACCTTTTTCATCTTCTTCATGTTCGACCGAAAGAGAAACGTATACGATATGGATGAAATCACTCGTGTTGAACTCAAACGGGTATACGGTGTATGATTCTAATGGAGAAGTAGTTTATCGTATAGACAATTATGATAGAAAATGTAGAAGTGAAGTTTACTTGATGGATCTTCGTGGAAATATAGTATGCACAATACTAAGAAAGGTACGTATACGGTCGTATTTTATGATATATATATAGTTGATTTGTTTTTTAAAATTTCACATGTGATCGTTAATAAAATGTCATAAATAGTTTTCTAGCATCCATAAAGCTAGAAGCGAATTCTCTTCTAGCAAAGGTCTTGTTTTAAATCTATTGTCACGTAGATAGTATATTCTAGAGTTGACTTTTAAGATGACGTTGAAGTTAAATTATTTCTTTTTCAAACTATTTTGCAGAAACTATTGAGATCTGGACTATGGGATTGTTACAACGATAAAGATTCTCGGACACCATGGTTTAGAGTTGGAAAAGCTTTCAGATTTTTCAAAAACGACTCAGTTTATGATGTTATAGTTGAAACCAGCGAGGAACAAAGTATAAGTAGCTCGAATCACAAAATTGAAGGATCGGTTCATGCCTTAGAGTTCAAGATAATCGACGGTGAAGGGCGAATCGCGGCTAAGGTGAGTCTTTGTGGCATTGTTAACTATCATTTTATGTTTTCATCATGTTTTTTTTGTACATTATGAATAATAATTGGTATCGATCTTTTGGTGAGCAGGTGCAAAGAAAACGATCATCTTCAGGGATCGAGTTGGGTGAAGACGTATTGCGGGTGACGGTAGAGCCGCATGTGGATCGTATATTCGTAATGGCTTTAGTAGCTATACATGGTTTAATTTGTGGTAAAATGTAGATATATATAGTTGGTGAGTTTTGATCGGTCTTTATACCAAATATATATAGTACATCATATATGTGCAAAGAAAGAAAAAAGGTTTTGTACACATATATAGGTCTCTTTTTCTTGTCGGTTCTTTAATGTACGAGTATAGACGACTTGACGTTGTTTCTTACAGTTTTGGTCTGGTTAATTACCTTTAAATTTCAGGTTAATTATATTATTAACATAAAAAGGAATTAACAGTGATTATCTAGCTAGTTGCATGTTATAAAATATTTATATCATAAAGTATTATACTCTATAAATTTCTACTATAATTTACGAATTATAGCGTTTTTAGAGCTAGGCATAGAGTATACATTTTATAGGAAAAGACTATAAACGTTAACAAGATCTTGGTGGAGAAAAAATAAAATACAACAATTAATCTTAATCTTTACAAATATATGTTGAACACACCGACACACGTACGTACGGATTTATATATATATTTTTTTGCTTGAGTTAAAGCTTTTTAGACGGTTTTTGTTCACATAAATCTATAAATCTAACTATGAAGTTTTTCTCTCATCTAAATTTTTAAAATTTCACATAATTGTTCACTAAAATATATATTTTGCATATGGTAAATAAATATGTTTACTGTTGATGAAATGGCAAGCTAGCTAGCTGCAAAGTTCAAATTCTCTACATTTATTAGGCCACTAATTATTTAATTAAGAAGTATGGTCTGCTTAAATTTCAAATAAAATCATTAATTAATTGAATACAATAGTACGTATTGGATTTGGATTTTTCTATGCTTAATTACTATAATAAGCATGTCACCCGATTCTTCTACTATTTTACCAAAAACATACTTAGCAAATACGGCATATAATTAAGCATATATCATCAATAGGTGTCAATTTTTGTCCCTTGTGTAGACACAATGCATTTGTTCAAAGTATATACATCAGCTATAATTAAGAAACATATATATATTAAAGATATATGATTGGTTGTTTAGAAATGATCATATCCCAGTATTATGATCCTATCATCGAAATGATGATAATTTGGTGCCTATAATTTACTTCTTTAATTGGTTCCTTCATTCAGCTTAGCCAACTCGACCAGTTTGGTTTACTACATCCAAAAATCATAGTACGTACGTTGTTGGTTCGACACGAAACTAATTCTGTCAAAACCAGAACGTACTGTCAACACTATACTATATATGAAACAAAAGCTGCACCTACACTATAGTCAAGGAGATTTGCTTCATCATCTCAAAATGACTCAAAGATCGACGTGTGGTTCCATGTTCAGATAGCTAGCTTAATTGTGTCTCAAAGCTCATTTGAAAAATCACTCATGGGCCAAGATTGGCTAGTTTATGAACCGATCTCACTTAGTTACATCACATGAGCTAGTGGCCGGCCTTATACTACTCGTAACAATTAACCCCCCTGCTCATATCAAACAATATTCTTGTTTTACCTACATGAGTGAGAAATATTCCATCCATACAAAAAATAATTATGCAAGTGTAAATTAAATTTACGTAATCATTTTTTACATGCCGCACACAAAAAGTATTTAGTATTTTAAGCGTGCAGCCTCGATCTCCATGTGCATACAATATGTAAACAGTGAAGATTAACTACCATTGGTAGCATCTATATGTTTTATCAAATACCGTCATTCACCAAACAACAAATCAATGAACTATATCCATTTTTATTATGAAAAAGTACCTATATTTACAAAAGTACGTTAATAGACGAAAAGAACACTAGTGCGGTTACCTTTATTTGAATATGATGTTTATTCTTTTTTTATAAGTTAAATAATTGTTTCTGTCTTTTTCTGTCACAATAAAATGAAACACTAACATTTTTCAATCGTTGTATTTCGGATCTGTTTCGTTAAATACAAACTATAATTAAAATTATTACTTGTGGCAACTTGATACAAAAATAAAGAAGAACAACTATTTAAATTAAAATGACGGTTAAATTCTATAAAGAAATATACGAGAAACGTTAAACTGTTGCACTTTTTATAATATAAATTGTTAAATTTTGTTGTAATTTGTTAATTTTAAAACTCATTTACTAAAAAGAAATGTGATTTATATAGTTTTTCATTTTTTTATTAAAATGCATATACGCGCCCTCATTAAATGTATACTAATATCGGTATATACACATTTGTTAACTAACACTTTAGGAGAGACACTAATAAACATACACGATAATATACATATACCAGTTCATGATAAGATAAGCGTATTTCAGCCCATATGATAGAGAGCCTGCTTTCAAAAACAAATTAAAAATAAAAGAGAAGCAACTACAAGCCTTAAACCTTATCAAAACAGGCAAGGCATGCATTGTTGCAACTGCAACTGCAACTTTCACAGGCTTTTTAGCTCCATGCCTTATCATTTTGAACTCAATCAAGAAATAACACTTTTCAAGCATAAAGTGCAGCACAACTCACTCATCACTTTACAACTTTGACCCTAAAATCATAATTTTTATAAGCTATAAGATGTAAACTTCACACAAGCTCTTATGAAAGAAGAGCAAAATCAGAGATTAATTATTTGCAGACTTAGCAAGCTAATCTACAGGATACAACCAAAAACTAAACTAAACTAAAATAAAATGAACAAAACAAACCATTTATATTTTATACCAATTTACATATTTTGTATGATGCAGATAACATGTGTACCATCATTGTCATTTCTTTGTGTTCTTGAGGTTTCTTAGGGTCATTACAAGTTGTTGCCTTTCACCCTCTACCTCTGCAAACTTTAGACTTATTTCTGAATATCTTTCTTGCATTTCCTTCAATTCAAATTCTATAGACTTGTTTTTATTTAATAGTTCCATTTCATTTGATGAAACCTCAAACATTTCTTGATCCTTGGTCATCTTCATCTCAGGTTTAATGGCAACATCACTACAGCAATGAGATAATACATCAATTCTAGAGCCCAATGTGTTTTCACAATTTAACATTCAAATGAAGACTGGGATAGTTGGTCTCATTTGTAAGGCAAAGAAAAAAGGAAATTCAAAAAACAATCAAACTTTTAATCAATAAGCATGTACCTTATGGTTGAAGAGCTTGAATTTTGAGCAGTAGATATCTGTGATTTGAAGATGAATAACCAGTTGTGTCATAAAAAGATAGTTGCAGGACATTTGAAATTGAAAAAAAAAAGGATTTTAAACTTTTTCACCCTAAACTGAGGTTACCTGTGGATCTTTGATGTTTTGATCAAGAACCTCCAATTGTCTTTCCAACTCTTCGATTTTATGTTTAAGATCTTTTTCTTTTTCTAGAAAGGAAGCTTCAGAGCATTGTAATGCAGTTTCCTTTAGCTTTATTTGACCCTGATTAGTTAAAAGATTAGCACAAACAATACCATTCAAACCCAAAATGAAAAGGGGAGAAATTTAGTCCATGAAATTTGCATTTTTTGACCAGAAAGTATTCGATTATTTGGCAAATGTCCTATCGTCCAAATAGACGTCAATCTAGAGTATGTAGTTTTGATCCATTTACTCATGAATGGAGCGATTTGGAGACGTGTTTTAACTCGAAAGTTCTTTTTTTAAACAGCTAAACTAGAATGTCCAAACAAGTTGAAAGTAATCCAAAGTCTAGATTTTAATACAAATAATGTTCAAAATAGTTTATTCAAAGATTTAGATTAATTGCTGTATAATATCTTTATAATCAAGGAAATGTAAAAAAAACTTATCGTTGGGCATAAGCAACAACACGCAGTTACGCACCTCAAGTTTTTTAATTCTGTCCTCAATATTGTTGACCTCTTTCGGGCTTTGAGAAACAGGAACAATTTTATTATTTCTTGAAGTTGGTTTACTTCCCTCTTTGAGCTTTTTTTCTATGCTACAAATTGCTTCATCTTTCTTCTTGAGATCGTCGTTTAGTTGAGATACCTGTTTTTTCAGATTTTCTTTCTCCAATTCGTTCTCTTTAAAGAGCTGTTTCATGTCATTACATCTGGATTTTAGTAGTTCTGTCTCTAATAGCAGTCTTTCAACTTCATTATCCCTATCATTTTTAACGTTACTCAACTCCTTCTTTGTACTCTCCAGTTCCATCTTCACCAAACAAATATCATTTTCAAGATGGTTTCTTTCATTATCAAGATTCTCAATCTTGGCATTATAACTAGCTTTTTGATGTTTAAGCTCATGAGATAGGTTTTCAATCTGTTTCTCCATCTCCTCTAAGTGTTTAGACTTTAGAGATATTTGGTTTGAAAGATCAACCAAATTGTCTTCATGTTGACTACAGAGAAAGTCAAACTCTTCTTTGACCTTCTTGACCATCTCTTCAAGATGCCTTTTCTCAAGCCTGAGTTGATTGGCTTCATCAGTGACCTTCATGGCTGCATTCTCCTTTTCTTGAAAAGCCGATGCCATTTCTGCTGATAATTTTCTAAATTCCTCTTGAACTTTGCCAGCTGTACTAGCATTTTGTAGTTTGACTTTTCGCAAATTCTCCTCTGCACGAATGGCTCTCTGCTCCTGCTCGACTTTTGCACGAACTAAATCTTCCCTGTCTGCCTCAAACCCGTGAACTTGATTATCCAAATCTTCTTCCAAATTCTTGATATGGGTTTCGAGTTCTTTAACTGCAAGAATCGATTCCGATAATTCTTTGGATTTCAACTTGAGTTCATTGTTTAAGTTTTCAATTTGGGATTCAAGTTCATTGACAGTGGCATAAGATGTTGAACATTCATATTGAATCTTTAATTGTTCTTGAAGTTGACTTTGTTCCAGCTTGTAAGATATGTCATGATTTTCCTGCTTTAGAATCTCATAATCAAGAGCAATATGTTCCATTTGCGTTTCTAGCTCATCTTTATCTCGTTTGTACAATTCTATTTCGTTATAAAGATCGATTATCTTTTTCTCTTGTACATATGCATCTTTCACGCCACTATGCTCTTTAACGATGTCTTCTAAAGCCTTTTGATCTTCATCTTCATCTGGTTCAGACTTAAAGTTGACTTCTTGCAACTTTGGAGCACTAGAAAACTTTGACTTTGACGCAAGCATCTCATCTAAGTCCCGAACAGCAAGAATCAAGTCTGCATTTGATTCTTGTGTTTTTTGAAGTTGTAACCTTAAATTGGAATTCAAATCCTTTTCATAATTCAGTTCTTGTTTCAGCTCATCTACAAGAGCCCATGGATCCCTTCCCTCAGTCAACACATTACCTTTGACTTTAGCTTTCATCTTCTCACACTCCTCTTTCAACTCATTTCTCTCTTCCTTAAGGGCAGCAACTTCTTTTGAAAGATCCAGACCCTTTTTCCCCTCCTTCACGATTTGCTTACGAAGGGTTTGCAATTCCATGTCTGACAACTCAGCTTGCCTAGCTAAATTTACAAGTTCACCCTTGAGCTTTTTGATGACATCATCTAGAGGACCCTCTTCAGATACTTCCCTTAAGAGGGTCTCCCTTGGACTGATCATAGATGAATCATCTGTACTTAAATCATGAACTGAACCATCTAACCAATCACATTGTGATGATGATGATCTTTGATGCTGTTCTTCATAGATTGTTGTTGTTGAGGTTTCATGAGCCAACTTAGTGTTCTTAGATTCATGTTCTCGTGGGGTGTCAAGTCCCGAGCTGCTATCAGTACCTGAAAGTGTGATATCGGATCCACTCGATGTCCCACGATCTCTGTTTATATTATCACTTAAAGCCTTTTTATCCTGATTAAAGATGAAATCACATGTAAGGGACTAAGATCCTTTTTTAAATCTGCTTTCATTATAGTTTTGTTTTGCTAACAATTTATTCTTTCATCTAAGAATGTATTACCAGAGTCAAGAATTTTATAACAATAACGTGAACCATCTACGAATTTATTAAAAAGAAATGCTTTGTATATAGTTGTTAGCAAGGTGAAATAGAGCTTACTTCAGAAGGATCACTTTGAATGCTTCTTTTTATATCCCCATTACTGAATTGTGCCCTGCTGTTATCATCATCGTTCACATTTTCACTTATAACAACCTCCCTGTAAGTTTTTTTAACTGTGTTCAACATTCTGGAAACCAAAAGAAGTTGACTAAAGTAAAAGTAAAAGTAAACGTGAAAAACATCATGAAGTTCATTCTCACCTTTGATCTTGCACCCTTTGGACCGATACCTAATACAAACAACATCTACAACCATAAACTTAAACGAAAACAATCGACTTACAAATTTCAAGAAATGAAAAAGTAGACGAGACTAACATGCAACACACTTGAGGATTTTGCATTTTTGAGAGGCAGAGAAACAGAAGAAGGCTTTGTTGCGTCCACATAACATGAAAAGTCAAGCGAAACTTCTCCAACAACACCAAAAATCAAAGAACCCTACAAAATAGACAAAAAAAAACTCATAAAAACTAAGTCGAATTTTCAATCAAGCTCCTCTAAACGAATATGCAACAATCTATACCGTTGCCACCACAAAACGATAGATTTTCTCGTTGATTTTTCCAGTTTTCTGATCCCGAGTGAATTTCACAGTTTCAGAATGTGGCTTTTCCCAGTAGCAACTCCCATCTCTAACTTTTGTTTTCTCTAATCTTGCAGTTGGCTTTCCTACATCCCCAGGAATCACAGCTATCGTCAAAGCATCGCCTCCATTTGGTGCTAGCTACATATACACAAACAAACAACAAAATCATGATCATACTTATCTTATTGTTTCAGAAAACTTGAATATAATTTGCAGAAACTGGATCATAATCCCATTTTTGCAAATTCCATTAGTTATGAACCAGATCTCCTAATTGTCCCTAATTCATAGACAGATAATAAAAAATTATTTTTTAATCAAATTCTTGATCATATAAATTAGTTTCTTGAACAAGGCCAATGCCTACTAAAACATAATCTCGAAAGTTCTATCTCTCAGTCATTTCATCAAACACCTTATATGCAATCATTCTGTTCTACACACGCATATTTTTTTTTACATTCATGGAGATAAAATCACCTGAGTTGCATGAAACTGCAGTTTAAATACAGTTTTAATCTTGTTCTTGTCACTCCTCCATCTCGTTGACTTGAACATTGTTCCCCCCTGTATCTATCACTCTGTTTCTCTCTAGTCTACATATAATATCATAAACTGCTATATTTGTAAGTTAATAAGGTCGTCGGAGCTCCGGCAAAGCTGCCGGAAAATCGTCAGTTCTTTAGCTAGAATGAACCGATCTTCATAATCCAACACCAAAAGCAATGAATTATTAGTTCTTGTACCGTCAAAATCCCAATTGAATTGAAGAATTTGGAAGAAACACGTAAATTGATTTACGAGGTGGAGATAAGACAAGACAATGCAAGTGAAGATTTT
>JAOYNQ010000013.1:92892-104064 GCA_026259685.1 Tagetes patula
GCCCGTGCGTCCGTCCTCGTAACACAACCATTGCGTGCAGACTGCAGAGATGGATATGCATCAAGGCATATATATAGTAAAACTAACATGTAGCATACATTGTGTAGTGTAAGGCCTTTGAGTTTTTTTAATAACATTGAAGGTTATTGATTTGGCCCTACTGTGCCGGGTGGGCTTGTATCATGTTCCCGGGACGGCCCAAGAATCGATCTCCAACTATCCCATCAAGATTTAGAGGTGAAATATTTTAAAAAAAATGAAACCAACGAAACAAAATTTAAAAAGCATCTTGAAGAAATTCCGTAGTTTTTTTTATTATTTTATACACACTAATATCATTATTAATAATATTGGTATTAATATATTTTTTTAATAACAAACATATTACGTATCCTATAATACTCTTAAAATAGTCTTACTTATAAGTGGAAGTATCTTGCATACATTCTTGTAAGTATCTCACTTCTATATTCATGAACCGATGGGATATTTAAACAAACTTTTTAGTAATTATAACTTCGTGTGTTACACATGATTGGATACATATGATGTTTATTGTATTAAATTGTAATCCGGGTAACTAAATGCCCCATCAGGCCATCACTATGGTTCGACCATTTTAACTATTTTAGCCCGAACTTTAAAACCTGGGTGTATTTTTCTTTTCACTTTATAAAAAGACCCAAATTCATTTGTGTGTAACAACCTTTTATTATAAAAACAAAATAAATCTTATGGTGGTGCGGGCTCACTCTTCTCCCATTACAACATGTAAGTTTTTTTTTTTTTAAGTGAAACTAAATAAAAGAATGATGATTTAGTACAATTCTCACTAAATTCTTTCCTTTTATCATTCACTCAAATCACACTCATCATTTCTTTTATATAAGTAAAAGAAATCTAATCATAACGCAAACCCTAACCACAACAAAAACACTTCAAATGTAAGACCTACCATCAATTTGAAGCCTAGTCCTTCCAACTTCATTGCACCAACATCACCGTCCACCGGGCTATCACCACAACCACCTCCATCCCAATTAATCGACCACCAGTCAAGGCCACGGTCATCTGTAACCCTGCATATCCATGATCCCATCCATAAATAGTGAAAAGATAGAAATGGTTTGAGAGTAAGATGATTGAAAATGAGCTTACCTTGTTGAAATAGTTCTTAACTTTACCAAGAAATCGATTCTTGGGTGCTACTACAACATACATAAATTAAAACTAAACTATAAGGACTACAAGAACCATAAAAAATTATATGAATTTTAGCTTGTACTAAGTTCTACCCGTATGCTACAAAATTTTATCATCCAAAATCAAGACACACCCTTAGGTAATAATAAGAAGTTGAGCTCTTGGTCATTTTATGGCCATAATTTTGTCATTGCAATGTCGTTTTAAACTAATAAGGGGAAGAAATTCCATTTTTGGTCCTACAAGGATAAATTGATCATTTTCCATCACCAACGAAAAAAATTAACGACCGTTAGTACTAAGAACGTGATTTGAAACGATTATTTAAAAAAGGCCATTCATGTAATTATAAAAGTTAAATGATAAATGGGGCAATCATTGAATAAGTTAAAATGACAAAATTTGTAATTTATATACACAAAATGTAAACACATGCGTTTTTCTTATTCAAATCGAAAAAATCATATTCGAATTCTAGGTAGTTATTTGAATAAACAAAAGTCGATCCAAATTCATGTTATTTGAATCGAATTTAAATAATGAGCACCCTTAAATCCTTAATTGACATTTTTTATTATTTGTTTAAAACATCATGTGCTTTTATATTTTCTTTCATGTGGCTTGGCTTGATCCGGATAAAACCCTAAAATCTCCTGGCACATGTTTATGTTTAAATTTTCGAAATCCATTTCCGACTTGATGATACTTGAGGTGTCAAAAAGCTCGTCGCTCGCTAGAAATAAGTTCGGTTTAAAATGATCTTGGCTCGATTTTTAAATGAGACGAACCCAAGCTGTTGTAAGTTCGGCTAGTGGCTCTATTAGCCGCTTCGTTTGCTTGTGCATTTGCCGGTTCGTTGGCTCGCTTATTAGCTCGTTTAAACTTAACTAAATGATACGGAACAAGATCGTGTTAGAATCTTACACTCGGGTCATAGATTACGGGAACCTGAAGTAGCGTATGGAGCAACAGTTTGATGTGCGGTTAACCCGACCCGAGTTAACATTTGCAAAACCTAGTCGGTGCGTGTAAAATTGCACTCATAACCGCCTCACCTGACCTGATTCATATTTGATATTTATATCTTCATTCATTCATCACTCAATTTACACTTTCGAATATCATCGTCGTTGAAGATTTCGATATCCGTATACTGGTACGTCTTCTCTGTATTTTTTGTTACCTTAATTCTCCTTATCGTTATATTTTATCCCTTTTTTCTGCGTTTTAGATTCAAACTAAAACCCTAGTTTTTATCTACGTTCATTTTTCTAGGTTTTAAAAGAGCGTTGTTTCGTTGAATGGAACTGAAACCTGATTTCTGAGTATGCGTGCTGATTTTTAGGGTTTAAACGTATTTATATTTTCCTCTCTTGTGGTAATAAATGTTTCAGTGATTTGTTTGTGAGTCTAGCTTTGAATGTTTTATCGATATTATTGTGCTTGATTGATCTGATTTGTTTAAGTTTGTTTGATTGCAGGGTTAATTGATTCGGTGAGCGGTTGAGTAAGATGGCGAATTTGGGCGGTGGTGCTGAGGCACATGCCCGATTTAAACAGTATGAGTATAGGGCTAACTCTAGTCTTGTGTTGACGACTGATTCTCGGCCTCGAGATACACATGAGCCAACCGGAGAGCCTGAGTCTTTGTATGGGAAGATAAACCCTAAAGATTTTGGTGACCGTGCTTATAGAGGAAGACCAGCGGAACTTGATGAAAAACTTAGCAAGTCTAAGAAGAAAAAGGAACGTGACCCGGCATTGGCGTCTTCTGAAGCTGCAAATAACCGACAGAGCAAGAAACGTCGGCTTCAAGAAGAGAGTGTGCTTACGTCAACAGAGGAAGGGGTTTACCAGCCTAAAACGAAAGAAACTCGAGCTGCATATGAGGCCATGCTTAGTGTGATTCAGCAGCAATTGGGGGGTCAGCCTTTGAATATTGTTAGTGGTGCTGCGGATGAGATTTTGGCTGTGCTTAAGAATGATACTTTGAAGAATCCTGACAAGAAGAAAGATATTGAGAAGCTGTTGAACCCTATACCGAACCAGGTTTTTGATCAGTTGGTTTCCATTGGAAGGCTTATAACAGATTTTCAGGATGCTAGTAGTGATGGGGCTGGGTTAAATGCTGCAAATGATGAAGATGCTCTTGATGATGATGTTGGTGTAGCTGTTGAGTTTGAGGAGAATGAAGAAGATGATGACGAGAGTGATCTTGATATTGTACAAGAAGACGAGGAGGAAGAAGATGATGTTTTGGAGAGAGATGGGAATAATGCTATGCAAATGGGTGGTGGTATGGATGATGAAGATTCACACGAAGCTAACGAGGGTATGACACTTAATGTACAAGATATTGATGCTTACTGGCTTCAGAGGAAGATCTCCCAAGCTTATGAACAGCAGATTGATCCACAACAGAGCCAAAAACTTGCTGAAGAAGTACTAAAGATTCTTGAAGAAGGTGATGACCGTGAAGTTGAAACTAAGCTATTGGTGCATCTGCAGTTTGATAAATTCAGTCTGATCAAGCATCTTTTAAGGAACCGATTGAAGATTGTGTGGTGTACCCGTTTGGCAAGAGCTGAAGACCAAGAACAGAGGAAGCAAATTGAAGAGAAAATGATGGAACTGGGTCCTGATTTGGCTGCAATAGTGGAGCAGTTGCATGCAACAAGGGCAACAGCAAAAGAGAGACAAAAGAACTTGGAGAAAAGTATAAGAGAAGAAGCAAGGCGGTTGAAAGACGAAAGTGGTGGTGGGTTTGGTGACCGGGATCGAAGAGAAATTGTAGACCGTGATGGTGATTACGGATGGTTAACCGGTCAAAGACAGCTGCTTGATCTTGAGAGCATTGCGTTTCAGCAAGGTGGTCTTTTAATGGCAAATAAAAAGTGTGAGCTTCCTTTAGGGTCTTATAGGAACCACCGTAAAGGGTATGAAGAAGTTCATGTGCCCCATCTGAAGCAGAAGCCTTATGCTGAAGGTGAAACCCATGTAAAGATTTCAGCCATGCCAAGTTGGGCCCAACCGGCTTTTGAGGGAATGACTCAACTGAATAGGGTACAGAGTAGAGTTTACGAGACTGCTTTGTTCAAAGCGGACAATATATTACTATGTGCCCCAACTGGAGCTGGGAAAACCAATGTTGCTATGCTCACCATACTTCAACAGATTGGCTTGCATATGAATGAAGATGGCTCAATTAACCACAGTGATTACAAAATAGTTTATGTGGCACCAATGAAAGCACTGGTGGCTGAAGTGGTAGGGAATTTGTCTAATCGTTTGAAGCATTATGGTGTCAATGTGATGGAGTTGAGTGGGGACCAATCTTTGACCCGTCAACAGATAGAAGAAACACAAGTTATTGTCACCACTCCCGAGAAATGGGATATCATAACCAGAAAGTCAGGAGACCGTACTTATACTCAACTTGTGAAGCTTCTAATTATTGATGAAATCCATCTTTTGCATGATAACAGAGGACCTGTTCTTGAAAGTATTGTGGCAAGGACCGTCAGACAAATTGAGACGACAAAGGAGCATATTCGATTGGTTGGATTATCTGCCACACTTCCAAACTATGATGATGTGGCTTTATTTCTGAGGGTTGACTTAAAGAAAGGTCTGTTTCATTTTGACAACACTTACAGACCTTGCCCGCTTGCTCAGCAGTATATTGGAATCACTGTAAAGAAGCCATTGCAGAGATTTCAATTGATGAATGATATTTGTTACGAAAAGGTACTCGCTGCGGCGGGAAAACATCAGGTGCTTATATTCGTGCATTCAAGGAAAGAAACAACAAAAACTGCACGTGCAATTAGGGACACAGCTCTTGCTAATGACACTTTAGGGATCTTCTTAAAAGAAGACAGTGCAAGCCGAGAGATTCTGCATGAGCATACTGAGCTGGTGAAAAGCAATGATCTTAAAGATCTTTTGCCTTATGGTTTAGCAATTCATAATGCGGGTATGGCTAGGGCTGACCGTCAACTTGTTGAGGAGTTATTTGCTGACGGACACATTCAAGTACTGGTTTCAACTGCCACTCTGGCATGGGGTGTGAACTTGCCAGCTCACACTGTCATTATTAAAGGAACTCAAATTTATAGTCCAGAAAAAGGTGCATGGACTGAGCTTAGTCCTTTGGATGTTATGCAGATGCTGGGCCGTGCAGGGAGGCCACAGTTTGATACTTATGGTGAGGGTATCATTATAACCGGGCACAGTGAGCTGCAATACTATCTTTCTCTGATGAATCAGCAGCTTCCAATTGAAAGTCAATTTGTGTCCAAATTGGCTGATCAATTAAATGCAGAAATTGTTCTTGGAACCGTTCAAAATGCCAAAGAAGCCCTCAATTGGCTTAGCTACACTTACTTATACATTCGTATGGTGAGGAACCCTGAACTGTATGGTCTATCTTCCGATGCTTTGAAGAGAGATCCATTACTGGAGGGTAGGAGAGCCGATCTGGTGAGTTTTCAACTGCACTCGTATGCTTTTTTGGTTTGGCAAAGTTTTTGCAAAGCATTTTTGGCATTGTATCAATTTTAAATGAGTGCCTCTTAATAACTGATATCATAAAAATGACACCTAAAGTTTTAATTTGAGATGATTTCGTTATAGAACAACCAAATTTGTCTTTCGGTGTTACATTATAGCACCCCATCTTTATTTTCATACGTGACATCACAATTTACAAATGGATGGTATCTTCGATCATTTTCATTTAAGTTCGGCTTTACCATTAAAAAAATTGTAGCTTTAATGCCATCTTCACAAAATGCTACAAATTAGATGAGCCTTTAAGGATTTTTAACTTTAGATCCTTATTTCTGTTTGGTAATATTTTTGTACTAATGTTGATATTGTTTCTGGCAGGTTCATTCTGCTGCCACGATACTTGACAAGAACAACTTAGTGAAGTATGATAGAAAAAGTGGGAATTTTCAGGTGACTGATTTGGGTAAAATTGCAAGTTTCTACTACATAACTCATGGAACCATTGCTACTTACAATGAACATTTGAAGCCCACTATGAGTGATATCGAGCTATGTAGATTGTTTTCACTCAGTGAGGAGTTTAAGTATGTGACAGTCAGACAAGATGAAAAAATGGAACTTGTAAAGCTTTTGGATCGTGTTCCTATTCCTATTAAGGAAAATTTAGAAGAGCCGAGTGCAAAGATTAATGTTCTACTACAAGCGTATATTTCTCAACTAAAGCTTGAAGGTCTTTCATTGACTTCCGATATGGTCTACATAACTCAGGTTGGTTTTATACTTCTGTGTTATACGAATTCGTTAAATACTCACTTTTGTGTTTGGTTTCTGCTTTAAATACCAATGTGTGTTACTTTTTTCATGCATTCTAACTGTTAATGGATGGCTTTCTTTTAACCTTGTTTTATACTGTTTGGGTCATTATTGACTTGGTGAAAAAGGTTGTCTTGTTTTCTAACTATTGTTGGACAAAAAGTAAATTTTGACAACTCAGATATGCAAAAAAGATGAATGACTAAAATGCGACCAAGTGGAAGTACATTTGGGATTGATGTTATGCCAAAAAAAGCCTTTGAATTTTCAATGATAATTGTACTTAACATTTATCTTGTTGGTTGAATCTATTTTTCTGTTTTTGCAGAGTGCAGGGCGTTTAATGCGGGCTCTTTTTGAGATTGTATTGAAAAGAGGGTGGGCCCAGTTAGCCGAGAAAGCTTTAAACTTGTGCAAAATGGTAAATAAGAGGATCTGGAGTGTACAAACTCCTCTACGTCAGTTTCATGGGATTAAAAACGACATACTGATGAAACTGGAGAAGAAAGATTTAGCATGGGAACGGTACTATGATTTGACATCACAGGAGCTTGGAGAGCTTGTACGTGCCCCAAAGTTAGGGAGAAATCTTCACAGGTGCATTCACCAGTTCCCAAAACTAAACTTAGCTGCACATGTTCAACCGATCACTCGAACCATTTTAAGGGTTGAACTCACTATCACTCCAGATTTTCAGTGGGAAGACAAGATTCATGGCTATGTTGAACCCTTTTGGGTGATTGTAGAAGATAATGACGGCGAATACATACTTCATCACGAGTATTTTTTGTTGAAGAAGCAGTATATTGATGAAGACCACACTTTGAATTTCACTGTTCCGATATATGAACCATTGCCACCTCAGTACTTCATTAAGGTTGTCTCAGACAGATGGCTTGGCTCGTTATCTGTTTTACCTGTTTCATTCCGTCACTTAATCTTACCCGAAAAGTATCCGCCACCTACTGAATTGCTAGATTTGCAGCCACTTCCTGTTACTGCTTTGCGAAACCCATTATATGAAGCTCTCTATCAAGAGTTTAAACACTTTAATCCAATTCAAACACAAGTTTTTACAGTGCTCTACAACACCGATGACAATGTGTTAGTTGCTGCACCAACGGGTAGCGGGAAAACAATATGTGCAGAGTTTGCTATTTTAAGAAATCATCAGAAAGGGCCTGATAATGTTATGCGGGCTGTGTATATTGCTCCTGTTGAAGCACTTGCTAAGGAGCGCTATAAAGAATGGAAAAAGAAGTTTGGAGACGGGCTGGGGTTGAGGGTTTGTGAGTTGACTGGGGAAACAACACCTGATATGAAATTACTTGAAAAGGGACAGGTGATTATCAGCACCCCTGATAAGTGGGACGCGCTTTCGCGTCGTTGGAAGCAACGGAAATATGTTCAACAAGTCAGTCTTTTTATTGTTGATGAGTTGCATTTGATTGGTGGGCAAAATGGTCCGGTTTTAGAAGTTATAGTGTCCAGGATGAGGTACATAGCAAGTCAGGGTCATAATATTAGAATAGTGACGCTATCGACTTCACTTGCAAATGCTAAAGATTTGGGCGAATGGATCGGTGCCACGTCACATGGGCTTTTCAATTTCCAGCCAGGTGTTCGGCCTGTTCCTCTTGAGATTCATATCCAAGGCATAGATATAGCTAATTTTGAAGCCCGAATGCAAGCAATGAGCAAACCGACCTACTCTTCTATTGTGCAATATGCCAAGAATAAGAAACCTGCCATCGTGTTTGTTCCTACCAGGAAACACACCCGTCTGACAGCTGTTGATCTGATGACATACTCGATTGCTGAAAGTAAATACCCAGGTGCTGAGAACCGGGATACACCTTTGTTCTTACTTCAGTCTGAAACTGAGCTGGCCCCGTTTATTGACCGGATCCGGGAACCCATGTTGAAGGAGACACTGAAATACGGTGTGGGGTATCTACATGAGGGTTTGACCACCACTGACCAAGATATTGTCAAGACACTGTTTGAAACTGGTTGTATTCAAGTTTGTGTAATGAGTGGAACTATGTGTTGGGGGGTCTCTCTTCGCGCACATTTGGTTGTGGTTATGGGAACACAATATTATGATGGACGAGAAAACGCCCACACTGATTATCCAGTAACCGATCTTCTTCAGATGATGGGCCATGCTAGTCGGCCACTTGTTGATAATTCGGGCATATGTGTCATCTTTTGCCATGCCCCACGCAAAGAATATTATAAAAAGTTTTTATATGAAGCATTTCCAGTTGAAAGCCATTTGCATCATCATCTACATGATAATTTGAATGCTGAGGTGGTGGTTGAAGTGATTTCAAACAAACAAGATGCTGTTGATTATCTGACGTGGACATTTATGTACCGCAGGCTGACCCAGAATCCTAATTACTACAATCTGCAAGGTGTAAGTCAAAGGCATTTATCTGATCATTTGTCTGAACTTATAGAGAACACGTTGAGTGATTTGGAATCGAGTAAATGTGTTGCAATCGAGGATGATTTCGACCTTTCTCCTCTCAATCTGGGTATGATTGCATCATATTATTACATCAGTTACACAACGATTGAACGGTTTAGCTCTTCAATAACTAGCAAGACAAAGTTGAAGGGTCTTTTGGAGATTTTGTCTTCAGCTTCCGAGTATGAGTTACTCCCTGTTCGGCCGGGTGAGGAGGATTTGATCCGAAAGTTGATTAATCATCAACGCTTTTCGTTTGAAAATCCAAAACACGGGGACCCACATGTGAAGGCTAACGTGCTGCTACAAGCCCATTTTTCAAGACAGTTGGTTGGCGGGAATCTCGGGTCAGATCAGCACGAAGTGCTTTTATATGCTGGTAGGCTGCTTCAAGCCTTGGTGGATGTTATTTCAAGCAACGGATGGCTTAGTTTAGCATTACTTGCAATGGAAGTTAGCCAGATGGTGACACAAGGAATGTGGGAAAGGGATTCTGTTCTTTTGCAACTGCCTCATTTCACCAAAGAGTTAGCCAAACGGTGCCAAGAAAATCCAGGGAAGAGTATTGAAACCGTGTTTGATCTGGTTGAAATGGAAGATGACGAGCGACGGGAACTGTTACAGATGTCGGATTCTCAGTTGATGGATATTGCAAGGTTTTGTAACCGTTTCCCCAATATTGATTTGTCATATGATGTTATAGACAGTGAGAATGTTAGGGCTGGGGAAGATATCACAATGGTGGTTACGCTTGAACGGGATCTTGAGGGTAGGACTGAGGTGGGGCCTGTGGATGCGCCCAGGTTCCCAAAAAGTAAAGAAGAAGGATGGTGGCTGGTTGTTGGTGATACTAAAAGTAACCAGTTGCTTGCGATTAAGAGGGTTTCTTTGCAGAGGAAGGCAAAGGTTAAACTTGATAATATTACCGCTCCAAGTGAACCTGGGAAGAAAAGCTTGACTTTGTATTTTATGTGTGATTCTTATATGGGGTGCGATCAGGAGTATAGCTTCACCATTGATGTTAAGCCTGCATCTCCTGATGACGACAGCGGACGAGAATGATCTGTAAGTAGCGTTTTGTCTTTGCAGTTTAATGTTTATTTATGATCTGTGTATCGTTGAGTTATTGAGTCTGTTTTTGTTTTGAAAATTGCAGCCTTGGATTACAGTTTCGGTGGTGGGATTTTTGATGAAGATTACTGCACTGCTGGAGTTGATGTGTTGATTTAGTTGAAAATGTATGACAATGATCGTTCTTATGTACTTTTGCTTGAAAACATAGTTTTTTGTGGATGAATTTTATGGATCCTTCCGTAGTCCTGAGATAATGATATTCTTGTTGGACTTTTGCTAAATCTTTACATTTGGTGCATCACTTTTTTAAGCAGAAAATTGGAACAACCATACGAGTATTTATATGTAGTGGATGAAAAATGTTCATTTAAAAACGGTAGATGCAAATTGTTAGTATGATTATCGTAATTCTTGACTTAAAATTTGTTATGTTCAAAATCTTTCTAATGTATATGATTAAAGCAGAGCAACTTGAGTAAAGTTATTCTTCCAAGTGCATTTTTGGTACTAAGTCAAGAGAATACGGGTTAAAACAAACTCTGATTGACTTATTTCAGACAACGTAGAACCAGCTTGTCAAATTGAAGCCCCCCACTCCCAAGAAACATCTAGTGTGAATGTCATTATTAACACATAGAATGCTTGTACCTTACAAATGTCATTATCATTACTAACAATTATATAGTGAAAAAAATGAATACTAATACATATGTATGCAACAATACAGACTGCAAAAGATAACGAGTAACACAACCGTTGTGCACAGAGATGCAAACACTATCTAATAGTAATAATGCACATGCGGTGTATGCATCAAGGCATATAGTAAGGTACCATCACTAACACACATTGCAATCCATACACAAAGTATCATTAATAACACATACAATGTACGCTTCAGTGACTACCCAACTATCATAAAAACATATATAGTATGGAGACTATAAGCACTTATGTATGTATTACACTATTGACACTAGGGCTGTTCAAATCGCTCGCCGTTCGCTCGGAAACTGTTCGCTCGTTTTTTCGCTCGATTGTAAACGAGCCGCTCCGCTCGGTTCGGTTTGTAAACGAGCCAAGCAACGAGCAAA
>JAOYNQ010000013.1:240518-250779 GCA_026259685.1 Tagetes patula
CAGATCTTGGTGGCTCATAGTAGGTTTTTTGCTGATAAGTTGTTGGATACTCGCAGGAAAATGGGGCAACAAGGGCAATTAAGAGGTTTGATTGATAATAGTAACCCCTACATTGTTGAGATTGCTGATTGTGATGACATTGAGGTTTATATCGAGTCGATTAGGTTGATGTATTGTAAAGATTTGAGGAGGAAGCTTATGAAGGATGATGTTCCTAGGGTTCTTGGCATCTTGAAGGTAATGTTATTGAAATTAAACTATGGGTTGTTTGGATGGGGGTTAATTGATTATTACATTCATCTTTATGTGGTAGAAGCATGATTTATTATGACAATGTAATTAACAAGATTAGGACATTTGGTGAGTGAGTTATTTGGCCAAATAATTAGCTTTGAATACTCAGTTTGTCGCGTCTAAATTTGAGCTAGATTACTTATTCATATCATTTGGACAATCAAAACTTGTTATTAATCACCACGAGTGATTATTACACCGTATCATAGAATTCTTAAGAGGTTGTTAATTTGTACTGTAACATAGGTGTCAGCGGCAATTGGGTTTGATGCTGGGGTGTTATCTTGTTTGGAGTATTTAGAGGCTGCTCCATGGGCTGAGGATGATGAAGAAAATGTTTCATCTTTATTATCTGAGTTACAACTTGAAGGGGTCAATGTGGGTGAAGCTTTAAAGCGGGTTTCAGTTGATGTTACACACGCATGTGATGAGAATGACAACAATCAAGAAATACTTCTTAAGCTTTTACATGTAGTTCTTGAAGGGAAAGATGAAAAAGCAAGACGAGATATGAAAGTTTTGGTCTCAAAAATGCTTCATGAGAATTCATCAAAAAACGATTTAAAGAAAGAATCATTGTACTCGGCTTGTGACAAATGCTTACATTTGTTACAACACCATTTCGTGAAAGCTTCTAAAGGAGACTTGCAAGATGTTGACCAAATCACACGACAATCTGGTAATTTGCACTGGCTTCTTGATATTTTAATCGATAGACAAATTTCTGAGGAGTTTTTGAAATTATGGGCGTCACAAACCGAATTATCTGAAGTGCATTCTAAAGTGCCTGCAATTCATAGATATGAAATCAGTAGAGTTACTGCAAGATTATTTGTTGGTATTGGAAAAGGTCAACTTTTGGCTTCAAAAGAGTCAAAATGCTTGCTTTTACAAACATGGTTGGTCCCTTTTTATGATGATTTCACTTGGATGAGAAGAGGGTCAAGAGGGCTAGACCGTAATTTAATCGAAGAAGGGCTGAGTAATACTATATTGACTTTGCCTCTTGCTTGGCAACAAGAAATCTTGATGTCTTGGTTTGACCGGTTTTTGAACTCGGGTGATGATTGCCCGAATATACAAAAAGGGTTTGAAGTTTGGTGGAAACGTGCGTTTTGGCGAAATCCAGAGATGCAACGAGAGTTTCATATTACAAATGCGAATGATGGGAAGTCATGAGATTCGGGTATGATGGCTTCCCTTTGTTCTTGATCACAGTTCTTTGTT
The DNA here is from genome assembly GCA_026259685.1 of Tagetes patula. Taxonomy (NCBI): domain Eukaryota; kingdom Viridiplantae; phylum Streptophyta; class Magnoliopsida; order Asterales; family Asteraceae; genus Tagetes; species Tagetes patula. Next base: position 242,040 of record JAOYNQ010000013.1, read on the forward strand.
TCTTTGGAGACATGATTTTATGAATAAAGAAGTCATTTGGTCAAAGTCAAATCTGTTTCTCTTCTTGATATTTTATTTCATGGTTTATGGGCTAGAATTGTTAACTTTTGGTGTTCATAGTAGTAAATCACACTTTGTCACGAGCTTTTTGAACAACCCTAATTTGACTGACCGGAGAATTCTCTCTAGTTCCGGCCAAAGGTAGGTTATTGATTCTCCTTTTATATTGTTTGTCATGTAGGGTATGTTATATATAGTTTATACAGACCATGTGGGTTATTATCTATTATGGCAATAGTAACATTTGGCTTGTTTCATTTTGGCTGCAAATCATATATGGAGTAATGGTATCTATGTTCATTGTTTATAACTAATTGTTCAAATGCACACCATATGTGCATTTTCTTATTTTTCATTTGATCAGGTGACCTGACCAACGACCAATGAAGCTAGTAATAAAAATTATATGGGTTTGTACCAGTAATATATATCAAGTATGATTTATCATACATTGACGAACGAGTGATTTTTTAAAAAAAAGTTTGGGATGTAGAAATAATCAAATAAATATATGGGTAGACTCTAAAAGAATCAACAATTACCCACTTGAAAATTAACATCAAAATAAATAATCAATTGCTTCTCGTTCCTTTTTAGTAAACGAAAAAACATTTTTCTACTGATTCAATTGTTTCTTTTCTTTGACCAATGGCTGGATTCAAAGGTGTCACTCACTCGTTTTTTTATTTTTATTTTTAGTTGGTGTGTGGTTCCTACAAATTGAAATGGTGGGCTCGATCATGTCATATTTGGTTGACCAAATCAAACTTTGAATTTTCATCATGCATAGAGTATTTCTTTAGACTTTAAGATTTGTATGTCTCTCTCACTTTTTTTAAAATATGTATGACCGAAATATTTTGATACTCAATTAAATTTATAATACCTGTCAATGGTTATAATAAAAGAACTACTGAAAATAATTCTGAACCTGTCACATCTAAGATTTTTAGTTTAGTCTATAAAAGTTACGGAGAATATGACAAAGTCATTTAAAAAAGGTTTAAAATTTAGTAAGCATAAAATTTTCTTTTGCTCAAAATATATCTATTTTGAAAACAAATTTTTTTTTTTCAGTGCAACTATTACCCTTTAAAATTTTTTAAAATCATTTTGCTTCACAACGTAACTTCGTCCAACTTTCTTGTTAACTGTTATTTATATGTCACTCACGTGACGGAACACTAATATCATTTATCTTTCAATAACATATTGAAGTAGGCATACCTAAAACATGGTTTTTTTTCACATGAAAGATGTATGAATTATGTTCGTAAAATAAGGCAACTTCATTATTCAATTACAATACAACAAATAAAAAATGATACAACACAATAATAAGTATAATTGAATTAAATAAATTGCAAGAAACATGTTCAACACGGGTTTATTAACACATAAATTTCGAGTCTCTCAAGAGAACTCGTTTGTTTCCCAAGGTACTGCAACTGAACCAGTTAGTATTGCCGGGATGGACTCAAGAATCCGAATTATGCCTTAAAGATGATTATAGAATTGTTAGAGATGCTTTAAAGAGAGAACGAGAATGCTTTAGAGTTGTAAGTGCTTTTGATGTGGTCTTTCAACATAATCATACATTGGTAATTTATAGGTGAAAATGTCTTCAAATACTCATTAAATGCTCTTTAGCTTATTAGATTCATCATTTATGTATGCTGTTTGACTGGTAAAAAAATACACAAAGTCTTGGTAGTTGCGTGGCGTGGTCGGATAGTAATTTCAGAAAGTATCAAAGGGTAAAGGCGTCAATGGATCAAAGAATAATGTGGTGATTGCTGTATGCAAAGCTGCTGTATATATATAGATAGCGATAAGCCTAATTTTGTTCTCCGCTCAATCGTTTGATTCTTTGCTTCGATTGTGTGTCACTGATGATCAATCAATGTTTGTTCTAAACTTATCAAAATTAACAACGAGACTCGTTGTCTGATCCGTGTGTTTTGATCTTCCGTCAGGTATCCGAAACCCTACTTTTTGTTTCTATTCACAAATGTGTTGTTTGTTTAATTATATGTGTTTGTGTTATCTGTTTGAAATTCGGTTGGATTTGGACCATTTGGTATTAGATCGGCTCATTTAATAGATCTGAAACGAAATTAAATGGAACTTATTTGCTTCTAATACTTCTGTTATATTTATGAATGAAATGATGCTAGTGCGCTTCCAAGTATGAAACGAAACACTTCTGTTTGAAGATAGATCGATTATCGCTGCCTATGTTTTAATCTGGCTTTAAAGTCGGTGTATTTGACATCCCAGCGAGTGTGTTATATATGAGGTCTATGTGAACAGTGCGGGGTATTGAATTACATGATTCGAGCTCAATAGTTGTGGAACTAAATCTCTCTAGGTGTTAGTTGAAGGTATTGATCTAAGCTGTGACAGTTACGGCAATGCTTTTGCCATAAGTTGGGTTTCGGATCATGCTTATGTATATGTTGGGCGCGTTTCTGGCTGTAGACATTCGAATTCGTATCCTAGGGAGTGAGGATCTAAATGATCTACTATTATCTGTTAAAGGATGTTTTTTTAATCTGAATTCGCAGATTGGCCTACAGAATTGTATTTGGGGTTTTTATATTTAGAAGGATATTTCTTATTCTGAACTATTATTATGTGCTAAAAAAAGATAATTGACTCCTGCACAACCTGTTGTGGGCTTGTGGCAACCAGCAGTTTATGGAATTTGTTTTTTTTTACAGCAGTTTGCTCGAGAGTGTTTTGGAAACTGTCTTGACTTGTACAAAAGTGTCAAAGGTTATAGGAGTTCATAAAGGAGGAGTTAGAGATTGGATAAAAGACGGTTACTCAATATGGATTCAAAAGGATTGATATTGCCTGTTCCTGAATCTGAGAAGGTGAATTTTACATGGTCCAACTTGTTTATGTTGATGCTTTTGGCTGAAAAAGTTCACTTGCAAACTTTAATTATTAATGTGTTTCCTTGAATCGCAGATGGAAGCCTCTGTTCTTGGATGTCGCTTAAGTGAGAAGGCTGAACATTTACCAATTAAGAAAAGGAGATTCTTATTCAGGAGTTCATCGCCATCGCCACCGCCACCGCCACTTAACAGATCTTCCTCGGAAGGGACTGAATGTGTTGCAGCATCCGCCCAGTCTCCCAGTCAGGATGCTCATTTAAAACCAGATGCAAGTTGCCCATCTGCGGAATCTTTGACAGTTGCCGACTTGCCTCAAAGCAAGAGTAATGATAGCAAACTCCATGTACAGAAGTTTGGGACATATAGTAAGAAAGCCACTGAGAAAAATGATAAAAGTGACACATCTGTAGCTCCTGGTACTTTAGATTTTAAGGCGATCAGTGTGAAATTGGAAAAAATGACTGCTAAAGAAACTGATTTTCATATACCAACTAGTCCTTCTAAATATGTTGCCTCCTCTACGGTGTCCAAGTCCATCCCAGATGAATCTACATTGAATAATACAAGCTCACTTGCTCCTTCAGAGCCTGTATGTACCAAAAGTAATCAGGTAACAAGCAATATACAGAAGTCTGCTGCTTCGGATGACAGATTAAGTTGGGATTTAAACACTGTAATGGCATGGGAAGAGCAGTTAGAATGTGACCACAATGTGACCAATTGTAAAGAAGGCAAGTCTGAATATTGTGAACAAAGAATGGAACGTGGAAGTGTTTCTGAAAATGTAGGAAATAAAATTTCACCTGCTGTGTTGAAAAGTTTGATTCCTAAAAATGAGGGATCAGAGCTGGAAGAGTGTAAACCGGGTTGTAATGATATCAGAAAGTTGTCTCCTGTTACTAATAGTGTTCCTCTTGTTGCAGTCAGTAAAATACTTTCCTTGCACAATCAACATGCTGATAGTTCTTTTCCTGATGCTGTTCCTAATGCTCGCACATTGGATTATCCAACATGTGAAATTTCTGCAAAACATACGAATACTATGGCTGCTGGTACTGATTTTACATTTATGCCCTTAGGTTTTGGTCATGGTATAAACATACGTGAAGGTATTGTTTCTTCTAAACTTGTTGCTTCTCAGAGTAATGGTAATCATATTATCACTGGCATGCAAACAAATGAGAATGATAAACTTAAGTTATCACTTGTTACTGGGCATTCTCTTGAAAATAAAGTTCATCAGACTGAGAGTACGTTGGATGTGGATGATAAAGCTAATGTCAAAAGAGTATTTACTAGCAATAAGATTGCTATGGAGAATTCGGTTAGTAAGGGGACCGAAAGTTCTCATAATGTACATGTTTCAGCTAAAAGTGTTAGTTCTGGAAATTGTGTTAATCATTATATGACAAGTGTACAAACTGAGAATGAGAAACTTAATCTGTCACTTGTCACTACAACCTCTACTGAACTTGTAGTTCCTCCAAGTGGTAAAATATTTGATAATGAAGATGATAAAGGTAAGGTAAAAAAAGTTGTTTCTAGCGAAAGGATCATTATGGAGAACCCATCTACTATGGTTTCAACGTATGATACTGTCGGTTCCAATGCTGAAACGCCACTTGATAATGGAAAATCACACCTGAACCTTCACGATAGTGAGACTACTAATAATAACCAAGAGGTTTGTGATAATGGCAATCTTCCATGTGACATTCAAGCAAGAAGTGAGGTTGATAACATAGATGAACTTTCATTTGGCTATGATGATTCTTTATTCGAAGATGGGGAATTTAGGGAATCAAGCATACAAACATGGGAAGGTAACGATGGGGCGGATAGAGAAATTGAACATGGTACGGAAAACAGAGATACTTTTACCCATGAAAATGATTCCTTAAAATCCACAGATGTCGGGTCTCAAAAGGGAATGGATGAAATATCTAGTGTACTAATGCCTGAAAAGTGTAAAACAGAGGTTAACACGAATGATGCTTGCCAATCAGATCAAGGGAAAATGAATGTATCAGGATCCGATCTTTTGCCTGAAAATCGCAGCTCCTCAAGCAACATTACTCGAATAAAAGATCTTAGCGGTATAAAATCCTCTTCTAAGATAACTGAAGATCTTGAAACAAAGATTGAACCCTCAAGATTCTATAGAAGAGAACCATCAACACGTGATGCATTTTCTACCAGGAGTAGGTTTCGTATGCAAGGGAGGTAATGCAATTTATTGCTAATTAATAAATATCATGGTTAAGGTAGTTTATTAATTATATATATATATATATATATATAATTAATGAAGTAACGATTGTCGTGTTTGTGCAGTTCCAGCAATGCTGATGAGTCATGTTTCGGGTTTGTTAGGGACTCGGGCGTAATAAGGTCTGTTGGGCGTGGTAAATACACACGTGGAGGTGGCATGTGGGATCGATCTCCACCTTTTCGTGGTTCTTCCTTTCGTCGTTCTTTACGAGAAGATGTTGATCATTTTACAGACAAAGTCGGTGATGAACCGAATGTCAGACGTGGATCTTTTAGAAGCAGGTTAATGGTAAACTCTGAAGAAGATGAGTTCCGTGCACGTTTGGGGTTGAGACCATCTGGCGACACACGTAATAATCGGTTTGTGAATGTGGGAAGGGGAAGATCATTGAAATATGGTTCAAGACACAATATGGGTCCTAGGGAACGACATTATGGAGATCCTGCAAATGATGAACCATCAATGGATTATTCACATTCTTTTCCTGCTAGGCGCATGTGTTTTTCTCCCACACATCAACATTCTGGTTCAACATCCCCTCCAAGGACCCGAACCCGTTCTCCAATCGGTGATAGTTTTAGAGGCCGTAGTAGATCTCCCATTTTAACTAGAATGCGTAGGGGTCCCAATTATCGACATGGTATTGAACCGGAACATGCTGGTGGATATAATTTGGAACAATCTAGAAACAATAACTCCCCTTGTAGTTCAAGAATATTAAAGTATAGACAAAGATCTTTTCCTATTGAAAGGAGATCACCACCTAGTGGAGAAAGACTCGTTTTCTCTGAATCTTCAAGAAAAACAAAACAAAATGAAAACTATAGATCCTCGCGATTTTCTGAGCTTCATGGAGGTGGAAGAGACGATGATGTGATGGATCATGGGTATAGGCGTGATGGGTTTGTTAGGCCCTATGACATGGGTATGGGTAGATCTATTAAGCGTATTCAGTATAACGAGGAAGATGGTTTTGGTCCTCCCGTCTATGATTCCCGTGATAAGGAAGCTTTGGAATTCCATGGACGAGGGAACTCGAAACCTTACGTGGGTGGGATTGACTCGAGATTTCGTGATCTTCCAAGGAGGCCTAGAGAAGATAGAGATAAGTGGTGACCGGTGAGTTGCCAAGGTGACATACAAATGAGTAACTTTTGGGTTTGAAGCTCTTGAAAACCCATGTATGATTTCAAAATTTCGATGACTTGACCCGACCCAACAACTATCTGGAGAGAAATACTAATCTACTTATGACGCTTTGCACATCTTAATAAACCTTTATGTGGTCTCGTCGACAGATTCTGTTTCACGACAAAGTGTCCATGTTTGCTAAGGTTTGATTTTGAGGACTGCCCATGATGAATGAAACCCAAGAATGCTCATTTAAAGATGCCACTAGTTCGGTAAATGTAATTTATGGATAATGGAATGGTATGTGAACTGAAGCGACAAACATGTACACATTTTGGCCTGGAGGGCGATTTGTCTTGTTTGTTAATTACATGTACTAAAGATAAACCGTACGTTCCTTTATATTATCTAAAAAAAGTGTTGGCGCATGCCTACCTGTCGTTTTCTACTTTTTCTAATCTACATTATTATATCCTATTTTATTTTATGATGTTAAGCTAGAAAAGAAATGAAGTTTTTGTTTTATGAAAACTAAAATTGTGACTTGTATATTATTTTGCTACTTTTTTCTACTTGTATCGCCTAACACCATAAAAACGAGGCTATCGGAAGTGAAAATGATCGATAACTCCTTTAATCATTTTGACCGTAATATCCGTATCCCGTCTAAACACCAAACCATTTATCTTTAAAATTTGATAGACTTACTTGATTAAGAATCTGAATCATATCATGAAATTGAGCCACTTCCTCCGCCGACGGGTGAATATGGATACTACCTAGCTGAGGATCTGTGGCCAAGAGTTATTTCATTAGTAAACAGAGGTTAAGGGTGATCATGTGTGACTAGATCAAAACTAAGGATTGAAGGGTTGTTTTCATGCTTAGATATATAACAAGAGATCATTTACCTCATAAGAAAGCTTTGGTACATCTAACAAGGTGAGTTAATACTGTCAAGATACATATGATTTAAATTGGTAAAAGTTTGAACTGCGTTTTTCATATGTAGATCGAATTCAAAGTTGTATAGATTTATAAGACGATACTAGCATATTCACCATAGATAGCCAAAGGGGCCCACTAGCATGGGTTTTCGTAGTCGAATGTTAGACTATGTACTAGACAATGTACCATCAAAGAGCAAAATTGAAGAAGTTAACCCAAGGTGTTGAGAAGGATAATGATAGAAATTTGTATATTTAATTTACGTGTAATAATAACTACTTGAAGGGGAATATAGTTAGCAGTCGTCGTTGTAGGGACCAAAAGCCATCTCTATAGAGGCCTAATGTAAATAAAGTCGTGCTTTCCGCTACTAAGTTTATGTCAACCCGTCACACGTGTGTATGACAATGATCATTTACTAGTATTTTATATATAACAGAAAAAATTATATAGCACACTTTATTAGTTGATACAAAATGGTGGCGTGCATTGATTATAATAATGTTACATGTAAAAGTATATTATTATGAACATTGCAGCTCCTGCTGGTGCTCAACATCAAAGTGCACACTACAACTTAAGAAGCTCAAGGTATTTGATAAACGCTCACGATCTACTCCATGAGTTTTGCAATCTTGATGCAAAGCAAAACCATCATTCAACAAAGGCAAAGTCTCAAAGATCAACCAATCAGTTTCAAGATTATCATGATAATTCGAATAATATGAATGCTACTTCGTCCAAAAATATTGCTTTAAGTTCACTTGAATTGCAAAGAAGAAAGACAAAGCTCCTTCATATGCTAGATGAGGTATAAGCTCTCTCAATTTTGTGCTACAAAAAGGGTTTTTTTAATTATTAACACTATTACAAAATGTACAGTTTTCTATGACCATTTTGGTCCGAAATACATACATAGCTAAGAAACTAAAGTTTTTAACATATTTCCGACCAAAATGCATTTTGTTGAAAAAGAGTTTCGGAGGAAAATTTATCCAAGAAATTATTAGCTAGTTTAATCTTTGTTTTTATTGTTTAAAACAGGTGGACAAAAAATACCATAAGTACCGTGATCAAATGAAGGCACTGGTTTCATCATTTGAAGTAGTGGTCGGTATAAAAAACAAATCCTTTATTACGGTTTAGCACGGTTTTGTCTCAAAACTAAATTAAGCTGTCATAAATATTTTCTTAAAATCACCAATTGAGTTTGTATTTCCGAGCGTAACGCAGACAGTAAACTAGTTACCCATATGGCCATATATATATTAAACAAATATTAAACCTAACCCAACTATAAAAGCTATAAAACCAGTTAAAAATCAAACTTAGTTATAGTTTAATGATACTGACGCAATTAGATATTTAATTAACCTCAGTTAAATTATTAAAAAAACTAAACAATAAATGAAACTAACATTATAAA
>JAOYNQ010000013.1:252193-265474 GCA_026259685.1 Tagetes patula
TGACGCAATTAGATATTTAATTAACCTCAGTTAAATTATTAAAAAAACTAAACAATAAATGAAACTAACATTATAAATTTTAAATTTATTTACAATATAAGATGTATGATAAAGATACAAATAAATTAATATTTTTTTTGTATATTTGGCCCACTAATCGGGTCGTGGATCATGATTTTGTGTTTACGATTTGATTTGATCAAGCAACTCTCGCAGGTTCGTTTAACAATTTCGGTGATTAGGGTTTCTTACTTGTTGATTCATTGATCCCAAATTTTGATTTATTTGTATCAAATCTAAAGCAACTATAACTACGTGAACTACAGACGATCGCATCGATCGGTTTATTGCATTACGTATCAACCTAATCTGCTCTGCATTCACTCATTCATTCACCTGCACGTCATCTGAATATTAGGTATTTTTTTATTTGATTAAGCTTCTATGTTTCTTTTAATCTAGTTTTTGTTTTTGTTGTTGTTAATCAATTACTTAACTGCTTCAGTTTTGATGAAAAAGATGGATTTGGTGTCTGGTTACAAGGTAACTATCAAGCTCTAGTTTATGAAATTACAGTGATTTTGTTCTTTGTTGCTTTGCTTTTAGTGCTTTTATTGTACCTGAGAATGTGCTTTTTTATACAGGGAGTTGTTGGGCTTGTATTTGGGAACGAGAATTCAACTTCAAATGAAGACAGGTTCGTTTCTTGTTCCGGTCCGATTGTTAGAATATTTGTGTTGACATTTCAATAATTATGCATAAATGCCATCATCAGTTTATCTGATAATGCAAGTATAATTGCTTAATGCTTATCCTTTTCCGTATAATCAAAACAACATATGTTATAACATTGTTTATTTAATGAATGCACGTCATACATGAATTCATTGATAACATTGATCTCTTATTTTATAGTACAGCTGATTCAGTTACTATCTTATTAGCATTTACTGTATTTATTTTCCATGGGGCTGATGTGCTTTATGTATGTCAATGGTAGCTATGTTGAACGCTTGCTTGATTGTATAAGTAATGGTAAACTGGCTGAAGATAGAAGAAATGCTATGGCTGAGCTCCAATCTGTTGTTGCAGAAAGTCATGCGGCCCAGATGGCTTTTGGAGAAATGGGTTAGTACATGCTGCTTGTCTAGTGTTCTCTGTGGTTTTAGATGCCTAACAGAATTCATTCTTCTCCATTGTAGGTTTTCCCGTACTATTGGGTGTTTTGCGGGAGCCTGATGATGTTGAAATGGTTTGAATCCTTCTGTTAACAACTTTTGTGCTTTTCGTGGTTATCTTACTGATTTCATGCTACATTTTAAACAGTATGATATATTTTGCCCTGTTTCGTAACTTGAGTACTTATTGTTTTACAATTTAAAGCATCTTAGATCCTGCTGAGTTGAGTAGTGGTTTCTGTATATTAAGTATCTTAGGTTTTATATATATATTTTTTCTGATACATGAATGACAGATTGAAACACTAATCACTTGTATCTCAAGTTTAGTGTTTCTCAACAAAGTGAGAAAAAAATACACTGTAGGGACTATAGTATCCGAAGCATCCTAGTGTCATTGTTTCTTTCCCAACATCTTAACCTGACTGCCAGCATCGGTAGACACCGTATATTTAGTATAGCAACTTCCGATTAATAAGGCCACATATCATTGATTGTCAAAGGTTCGAGGGGCTCTAGAGACTCTTGTCAGTGCCTTAACACCAATTGCTCATGCGAAGTTGCATGCAAATGAGGTTCAACCAGCTCTGATGAACGCCGATCTTCTATCAAGGGAAGGGCAAAGCATTTCTCTTCTTTTAAGCCTGCTGGTAAGCCTACTATATCTTGATCCTATTATACCTCAAACAACAAATTTTCAAGTATGTTAGTCTATGATTCTACGATTGATGGTCAAATATCTTTACAGGGAGAGGATGACTTTTATATAAGATATTATACACTTCAACTTTTAACTGCTCTTTTAACAAATTCTCCAATCAGGTAGTTGCCTTATAATTTTTTTTACATAACTACTGTTTGGTGGAAATATATATTGAGGCCTTTTAAAGGTTACAGGAAGCCATTCTTACCATCCCGCGTGGCATAACTCGGCTTATGGACATGCTTATGGATCGGGAGGTATGAAACTGGTATACTCATTGAAATGTTAAAGTTTCTGTAATTTTGATGTTTCTTCACTGTTAAAACAATGTTGATTTCCATGTAGGTTATAAGGAACGAGGCCTTGTTACTTCTCACCTACTTGACCCGTGAAGCAGAGGTAAATTTCCCCTATTATTATTATAAAGTTACTTTCTGTCTAGCTTCATCCATAACTTTGTTTGATTGCTTCTTAGGAAATCCAAAAAATCTTGGTTTTTGAGGGTGCTTTTGAGAAGATTTTCAGTATCATAAAAGAGGAAGGAGGTTCCGAAGGTGGTGTTGTTGTGCAGGTGATTTTACAGTAAATTTTTTCATAAGTTCTTGGTCAACTTTTCACTTTGAATTTCTAAAATGTTGTAATATGTATAACCTTACAGGACTGTCTTGAATTGTTAAATAATCTCCTCCGTAATAATTCGTCCAATCAGGTTTCAGTCTCTCTCTTTTGAGAATTTATGGTAGTGAAGCTTTACTTTCTCTCTGTTCCTTTTTACCATTATATAGATTATTATGTATAGGTGTTGCTGAGAGAGACTATAGGCTTTGACTCATTGATATCGATTTTAAAGCTTCGAGGAACCACATACAGCTTTACTCAACAAAAGGTTCAATAACTACCGTTAACCTTTGTTATCATGCTTTTACAATTTCTAACTGCTTTGCTTTGTCTTTTAATCATATTAATGCCTGTAGACAATCAATCTGTTGAGCGTCTTGGAAACAATTAGTTTGCTTCTGAATGCAGATAGGGAAGTTGATCCTGCAAGCAACACCAACAGATTGACAAACAAAACAATTTTTGTTCAGGTTACTTTCAGACCTTGTGCTGTGTCATTTTGTTGCATGAATAATCTTTATGTATCATCTTCACTCACATTTTGTTAAGTTTTTTTCATTTTTTAATAACTGTAGAGAAAAGTTTTGGACCATTTACTAATGTTAGGTGTTGAAAGTCAATGGGCACCTGTTTCTGTACGTTGTTTGGTAAGATATGATCACAGTTATTAGATAAATAATTATTGAGATAAATATAGCAATTTCTAACATGTAACTATTACTCATATAACATGATCAGGCCTTTCAATGCATAGGTGATCTGATTTCTGGACATCGTCAAAATCTTGATGCACTTGCAAGTAAATCTCTTGGTGATGAGCCAGAGGTTGAGCCTGCGCTTAATTCAATACTAAGAATTATTCTAAGGACATCAAGCATACAAGAATTTATTGCAGCAGACTATGTTTTTAAAAGCTTTTGTGAGGTTAGTAATTTTGTATACATTTTGTCATTAAGAGTTTTTTTTATTGTTTTTATATTATAAGACAACTTCACTTCCTATGCTTTGTTCACCAGCAAAACAGTGATGGTCAAAAGATGTTAGCATCTACTCTGATCCCTCAGCCTATGTCTATTACCAATGCTCGATTTGAGGAAGATGTGAACATGTCCTTTGGAAGGTATGTCTTTTTTTTTTTGCAAGGAATAAACCCCCCCCCCTCTCTCACGCACTCACACACTCGAAATCTTTCTCTAACTTGTTTATTTTGCAGCATGCTGTTACATGGCCTCGCCACGAGTGAACATGACGGTGACCTTGAGGTAATGTTATTTTTATCTACATTTGTTATGACTCATATTACATTATTGAGCACAAGTGTTACATATTTTGTGTTATGCAGACTAGTAGCAGGGCTGCCAGTGTTCTCTCTTATGTAATGAAGGATAACACTCAATGCAAAGAAAAGGTACGCGAGCTCATCATTTAAATATATATTCTTTATCTTTTCATTACTCATAGATGTCCCACTTTAATGCAGGTTTTACAAATTAAACTTGAATCATCAATGCCATCATTAGAATCTGCAGAACCTTTATTACACCGTATGGTAAAATACTTGGCTCTTGCATCTTCGAAAAAGGGTAAAGATGGAAAATCAACAACTCCAAGAAGCTCATATTTCCAACCAATAATCTTGAAACTGCTCGTCACATGGCTCTATGATTGCCCAAACGCAGTACATTCTTTCCTAGAATCACGCCCTCATTTAACCTATTTAACAGAGTTGGTATTAAACAGCGAGGCAACCGTGTGTGCAAGGGGATTAGCTGCTGTTGTTTTAGGAGAATGTGTTATTTTTAATAAAATCACCGAGTCTGGAAAAGATGCTTTTGCAATAGTTGATACCATAAGTCAAAAAATCGGGCTGACATCATATTTTTTGAGGCTTGATGAGATGCAAAAAAGCTTTTTATTTTCATCTGCAAAGTCAGCTCAGCCTCAACCACGTAAACCGTTGACTAGATCAAATGCTAATAGTATGACAGAGATGGAAGAGATTGAGGAAAACGAGTCAACTGATTATCGTAATGAAGACCATCCAATGCTTGCTTCCATGTTTGACACCCAATTTGTCAACTTTATAAAACATTTGGAAGGTGGTATTAGAGATAGTATTGTGCAAATATATAGTCATCCAAAGAGCAATGTGTCTGTTGTGCCTGCAGAACTGGAACAGAAAAAAGATGAAAATGATAAGGATTATATCAAACGACTCAAATCATTTGTCGAGAAGCAGTGCTCCGAGATACAGGTAAGTTAAATAATCAGTTTTTATTCTTATTTTTGATCTTGTTGACTTTTTTTTTAGAAGTTTGAACCTTTATATGGGTGAAAACAATTTCTTTATGCAAGATGCTTGTTATATCCTTAAAACATTTTTTAATAACAGGACCTGCTTAATAGAAACGCAACATTAGCCGAGGACCTAGCCAGTATAGGTGGAGGTGGTTCAACTCACACTGAACCTAGGCCCAACAATGGGTCAGAGAGGGTGCAAATAGAGACACTGAGAAGAGATCTTCAAGAAGCTTCACAGCGGTTAGAAATGTTGAAAACTGAAAACACGAATATTCAAAGTGATGCGCTATCTTACAAGAATGTGGCTGAAAAAATGGAAACTGATCTGAAAAGTCTGTCAGACGCGTACAATAGCCTGGAACAAGCGAATTATAAGTTAGAAATGGAAGTAAGAGCATTGAAGAGCGGTGGGGCTACCCCGGGAGTGGATATAGAGAAAATAAAAGCAAAAGCAAGAGAGGAAGCACAGAAAGAGAGTGAAGGAGAGCTTGGTGATTTGCTTGTTTGTCTTGGTCAAGAGCAGAGTAAAGTAGAGAAATTGAGTGCCAGATTAATGGAGTTGGGTGAAGATGTTGATGTTTTGCTTGAAGGTATAGGAGAAGATGACACGGGATTACCCGATGACGATGATGAAGAAGAAGACGACGACTAATATCGTCGGACTGTCGTTTTGTTTTGTGGCTTATTTATAGGCTTCAATTTACAGTGTCTTTGGATCATCTTTTGTATATTCTTTTACGTGAATGTGTACAGATTGTCATTTGTTTTTGGACTTTTAGTTATTTAATTGACAAATGTATGCAATCATTTATATAGATATTTGTATTTATAATTAGCATGTATAAAACATCAAACATGTCTGAATCACCTCAATCTTTCCTCTCTCGTATTTTCTCCAAGATACGAGGCACCCCTAATCCTGCCCCAAACAATTCATTCCTTAACTTATACAACCTCATGCATCCACACATTCGCGTAAACCTCGAATGTGTACTAAACACAGCCTAAACCTGGACAATTAAACGAGCTCTAACTTAGATTTAAGGCCATTTAAACTCAACTCAAATCTAGTTTTTTAACAAGCATCTAAAATAGCTCAAGAGCAGGAAAACTCATTTACTTCATTTGGTAGAAATATACATAGCACATCCCTTTACACACTGAATAGCACCAAAACATAATTTCTTTTAAAACCAAAACGCACTTGATTTGAACATAATTGCATTATTGCAATACTGAGCTCATGTTGGCTAGTTTGCAGCACAAAGTTGGTGCAAATTGCCATATTAGTAACCAAACTAAAAGAGATCTAACATGCAAGGATAGTTGGACACTGAAATCAGTATGAACAAGAAACAAAACTGTCCCGTCAAAGAGTACTAGGTTTTAAACATGAGCAATCACAATACTATGAAAACGTCTTCATGATTGAACCATTGGCTCAGGGCCTGATGACTCTGGCTGAGATTTATGTGATGGACGGACTGAATTAAAGAGTATGTCCTTGATAACCTAATAAATATGATCAATCAGCCATGTGTTAGATTGATAACAACAGTCGGAAAACAGAGTTAATAAGTTTAGTAATGCAAATGCAAACCCACCTGTGACATCAGACCATGAACCTGCTCAACAGTAATCTTTGCACTATCCCGTGTAATTTTGGCAAGTTGTGATTCTTCCTGGAATTAGTAAAACACATGACATCCATAAGGAACACAGTGGCAACAAAAAAAATACAACATGAAGCTCTTGTCAGCGGCAATAATTCTATTAAACTTCTAAAACTAAAAAGAACCATCCAATACAAATTATCACTTATGAACTGACCCCTTTCTTTCTTTGAGTGGGTGTTGGTATGAGGGGCCCAAAACGTGAGTGCGACAACTGACCTTCAGCTTGTTCCAGCTTTTCGGCTACACGACAAACAGAGACAAAACCACCATATTATAATTTCAAACCAGAAATAACCTAGTAAAGCCACATGTAATCAAAATAAATAAAAAAAACATCTTAAAAGTAATTGTGATAAAAGATAGTACCAAGATCCGATATCTGTCCTGCAACATAGTCACCATTCCCGAGCAAAGGAGAAGATGAAAGGGTATTAACCCAATACTTATTCCATAGAAGATCCAACAAGTGACAATCAAGAGATGACTTGAAATAAGTAACATCCAGTGAGTAATACTGTTTACCAAGAAGCAGTCAAATACTAGAGAGAGGATCAAAACATAACGAACTGTTTACAGTCGCTAAATATCATCAGCAAAAGGTATAACTGACCTGTTTGCAATGGACACCAAAGTCTTCAATCTTGTTAAGAGGGATTGTTTGATATTCTGACACAGGCTCATCTGATGGCTTATATCCCTCTGGGTACGTCCTAAACGCACCAATCTCAACTTTCCCAGCAGAAACCGTTCTTGTTGGGTCAATCACCACAGCCAAAAAAGGCTCCTGATACTGCTGGTTCAGCATTTGAGTAGAAACATCAATGCCAGACAACCAACATCCATAACCAGGATGAGAATGGTACCACCCAACAACGTTTTCTAATCTCCCTGCCTACATCATAACATCCCAATTAGTTTAAAGATCTATTATAAAGTGTTCAACGTAGTGTAATGGAACTAGTTTTCAGCGACTCCAATGGGTTCGTCGTAATCATATAATCAGTTTCAAAACCTAATGCCAAAACAGTAACGAGCATCATAGTGTGCCTCTAAATAAAAATGTAAAAGTAGAGTAAATTTATAGTAAAAACCTCCTTATTCTAAAAGGGCTAAAAGATACGGTGACAAGCAATTGACTGACAGCAATAAAACACAATGACGAGCCATAGACACACTATGACGATCCGGAAAGATATTGAGTTAGGAACACAAAAATTCTAAAACCTACAAGCTAAAAACTCAAAAGCTAAGATCGTGAAGTTCGACAAACACGTTCAAATGCCATAATTTGTTTGGAATTTGTTTGCTTTAGTGTAAAATGCCACATCAAAAGAGTTGCATTGCTGTAAAATGACACATCAGCAAACAGGATCAAATGCCACAATTTGTTTGGAATTTGTTTGCTTTATATAATCAAATATGATAATAACTGAACATCAAATGAATTGCATTGCTGTATTCAAAGCTCACATTTACAAATATCACAAAAAGTGGGAAACTAGGGTTAGGGTTTGTGAATGGCAAAATCAATAACGATCAATTAACACTGAAATTGAAAAGGAAAAAAACCTGTTTATTAGTCTGCGAATACTCAACCATATACTCATAAGCATCAGCCTGAGCATTAACCCTAGTTTCAGTGCCTTCAACAGGCAAAGCAAAAGCATCCATAACAATAATCGCATCACCATCAGTCTTCCCTTGCATAAGACCCATGACTTCAATGGTGCCACCGGAGCGAGCATGAACGACCATCTTGAGTAAGGCAAGGGCAGAGATTTTGACACGTTTGAAGAAGTTAGGGTCTGAAACCCATGGCTTGTCTTGCTGGAACTTAGCCTGAGCAGACTCGTCGTAGTAGAAGATGGCATCTGATTCAGAAGATTGAGGGGTTTCCATTGTTACGATGTTGTTTTCAAGCTCCCATGTCTGTTGAGCCATGGCCGCCGATGATGAGAACGAGTATGGATCCATTCTTGTTTTGTTCATCAACCTACTGCTGCAGCCTTTCTTCCGGCCTTTTATATATATTTTGCTTTGCTTTTGTTTGCTTTGCTTTTAAAGTGTGTTTTGTTTAGGGCTTTTTCGGGTTGAGTTTATCACATCATTTGCAAACCGAACTTAGTCGATCGGCTCATTTATATTCAACTGGAATCATGAACGGACGTTTTTTGAGTATCAACTTTTTATCAAGGATTAATTGACCTAAATGAGCGACAAACGATTTATACAGTTCTAACTGCTTGGTTTGTCATTCAATTTATATTGTAATGAAAAACACTGATAAATTGAATATTAAGTTCTTATGACTTAAAATTAGTCGCATTTCAAAGAATAATAATTTTTAGGAAAGGCAATGCGTTGTGGTCTATGAGGATAGTAGCTTATTGTAGTAAACGACGACGTTGAGACCGTGAAACAATCGACTAAGCGCTATGGGTGAGTCATGAGAGCGTGAAACAATTGACTAATAATTTTACAAATTATTGTCGTTTATGTGTCTTTTAAAAAATGTTTGATTTTCTAAACATCTTTTTGTAAACCATTGATTCTTTAAACGTCTTTTTTGAAATAATTCGTTTTATAATGTTTTTTTTTACGATTTTAAAATTTTCAAGTGTTTTAAACTTAATCAACTTGGTGTTTAGAAAAATGAAAGATCAAACACTCGGTAGACATTTTCTTATTGGAATCGAAGTTGTTAAACAATGCAAATAACTTGATCGAAGTTCTTATTTGAGGTGTTACACTACCCCTTATATCATAGCATTAAATCTTCGGATTTATTTGATCTTTAACTCCATTGATGCTACTTTTTTCAAGAACATTATCAAATACTCACTAGCATAGACATTCAAATCTTCAATCAAGAACAATTCATACAAAGCTCCAACTAGAAAACAAGTCTAGAAACTATAACTACATTATCAAGATCATTATACACTTCAGTTCATCATGATCTCTTTCAGGTACGACGGGTCACCACAAAAGTGTTGGTGGTGTGCGTCGGCTTTGAGAGCACGGACACAACAGAGTGATAAGCTGTTGCCACTATCCTCACCATGATCTGCCCTCTTTTTGGTATCGGTCTTCGACGATTTAAGCTTGCTCTGATCTTGTCTTGCATATTTGAAATTAAATTGAATCTAATGAAGAGGATTGGATATGAATTTGATCATGTTGAGGGGGGTTGTATATATAGCCCAAGATTTGGTGTTGTACGGTACAAGATCATGAATTTTTTATGTTGTGATTGTTGATTTGATAGGTAGTTGAGTGACAATGCCAGCAAATCCTTTTGAAATTTGAACCCATGATTCGTTTTGTCCCATATATATATATATGATTGTTTAAAAAAACCGAGTACACTGGTTTTGAACATTAGTACAATTTTCTAAGGTGTGTTATGCTTTGATTCTCAATTCAGGTTCTGATTGAATGGTTTTGCATGGTCTTATGACAAGTGGTCAGGTCATGTATGTAGGCTATTTTTATTCCTTAAAATGGCACAAAAATTAAGTTGGACAAATTGTTGTTAACAGTAGCATAAGCTGCTCTACGAATGGGGAGCATGTGATGTTACTCTATGATTCTATTGTCTTACGTGTAAGGATAACATTTTTATATACTTTTTTAAACATTTTGAGTTGGAAATGATACTACAGAGCAAGTGGTCATGTGGTTTCAAGTCATTTTGTGCATACAACTTGTCATGGGAGTGTTAAGTAGCTTAATTAATTAGTTGTGGAATTTGAAGTTTATTAAACGATTGGTAGATCATATTATGGGTTATTTGACTTATTTCTGACACTCAGACCTTCAATCTAACTTTAATCGTGTATTTTTGCTTCATGGTTATATAATATAGTAGATAATATATATTAAAATTAAGAAAACATAGACACAAAATCACTTAAACTTTGTTAAACTAATATAAAAGACTTTTGAGCTTGCATGTTACTTATAGGATAAAATTAGAAAAAATGAAGTCGAGACAAATGCATTATCACCTCCCAATTTTCAACCATTCAAATCAATTAATCAAATTAAATCCACCCTTTTTTTGCTCCTAATCACTTTTTTTCATCTCATCCCCGAAAATTATATCTTTTTCCGGCAACAAACAAACCACAATGCCTCCTACGGATAATCAAGGATCCTTCCTCAACAGGATCAGCATCCGGAGAAACCAAGTCGTATACGAACATGAGGTCGAAGACCTCGAACAATTCCAAAAACATGTCGCGGACCGCCTCTCCGAACTTTTCCATCCACCAGAAGACTCAACCGCAGGCGAACCACAAGAGAGTCTATTATCCATCGCCTGGTTTCGTAAACTCCTGGACGCGTTCCTTTGCTGCGAGGCAGAATTCAAGGCGGTTGTGATCATGGGACGTGACGCTAACAACTTCTCCAAATCGCCACTCGACCGCCTCATCCCTGAGCATCTTGATCGGACAATGAAAGCTTTAGATATATGCAATGCCATCACTCATGGAATTGGTTTACTTCAACATTGGCAAAAACTCGCCCAAATAGCCGTTGATTCGCTTCGGCAAAAACCAATCGGAGAAGGCCACGTCATGAGAGCAAAAAAGGCTTTAAACACGTTATTATCCTCGATAGCAATCGACGACAAGGAGAACCACCATCACACCAAATCCACCACGTCGTCCAAGGATCATACAACGATAGGGAACCTTAAATCCTTATCGTATCCTTTCGCAAAATCATGGTCCGCGTCTAAGCAGATCCAAGCAATGTCGTCAAATCTAGCAACACCACGTGGCGGAGAGCCGACCGGATTGGTGGTCCCAGTTTATTTAATGAGCTCGGTTTTTGTGTTTGTGATGTGGGCCATGGTGGCCGCTATTCCGTGCCAGGTAAGATTAATATATTGACACCCAATTTATAAATCTAAACGTTTCTTTGTCGAACATCATTTTCACGTGCAAATCATTCTTTCACAAACCACATTTTTCTTACAACACTACAATACTCATCTCTCATGCAACTCATTTTAAAAGACTTATATACTTGACTTTTAAGCGAAAATAAACATAAGTGTAGCTCTGGGACTTGTTGTGCCACCTAGGACACAAGCGGGTGACATACGCTCCCATTGTTGCTAGCCTAAAAAAAGCTTGTTAAACACTAATTGTAACTAGGTTAAAAAACCAACTAAAAACTTACTATTAGTCCTTGTACTTACACAACATCATTACACTAACGTACACCAGGAGCGTGCGGGGCTCGCAGCGCATTTGCAACTATCGAAGCAATTTCCATGGGCACAGCCGATGATCGGATTGCAAGAGAAGATTGGGGAGCAATGGAAGAAGAAGGAGAAGAAGGGGAGGAGCGGGTTATTAGAAGAGACGCAGAGATTGGAGAAATTGGGTAGTAATTTGGTTGAATTTGCGGAGGGGTTTAAGTTTCCGGTTGAGGCGGAGAAGGCGGAGGAGGTGGCGGCAATGGTGGAGGATATGGGGGAGATATGCCGGAGAATGGAGGATGGATTAGAAGCATTGCATATGCAGGTTAGAGAATTGTTTAATAGGATTGTGAGGAGCAGAGCTGAGACACTTGATGTTCTTGATCAAGTCAACAAGATGACCACCCCTGTTCCATATTAGCTACACACATTCAAATCTTTTAACGACTATATACATATTAACAATGTAATAATAACTGCTTGTTTATAATTTTGTTTAGCACACTCTTAAACTTCTTTTTTATATCTTTTTTTTGTATTTAATCACTTGATATACGACACTTTTGTACATACCTTGTTCCCATCAAGTTAGATGCCTTTTTTTATAAATTTCTTTATACAACGGCTGTATCTAAAACTAAAACTAGTGATTCGTGATCATTTGGTCCACTGGCATCTGTTAGTGTTGTTAAAAGATAAAGTCACAAATTCATATATCATAGTGATAAAATCTTGCAGCTACTAATAGGGGTTGTCATTGAACTCTCAAAACATATATGCAAATCAGAGAGTTTTACGAGATAGTCGGTTTCCTTCTGGAACGGATTACGTCATCCTCAAACATCAAACTAACAATTGATGGTTGAAATCTTATTGGGATATAGACATACGCCGGTTATGACGGAGAGACATGTTGCTGAGCCCGAATTATTATGACCATTAAAAAAATCTAAAAAAATGACATTCCCGGCCCACATAGTATATATATTAGAATAATTACATAAAAGTTGTTCTCGGAAACATAAAGTTGTGAGTAATAGAATTGCATTTTTGTGGAGATGCATTGAACTTAAATAACTTAGGATATCAGTGCGTAATTAACAAATAAAAAAAGGTATTATTGGCAAACTTTTGTTGCTTATTTGTTAGAAAGTTTTCATTTTTACATGGGAACAACCATATCGACGTGTTATTGTTATCTATATTATTTTGTACCATCATGAAAGTTTTTTTAAGTCATATTTAAGTTCAGTTTATTACAACTAAAACAAATTAGAAATGCAGAATTATCTTTCATCATAAGTAGTTGATAATATTATGTCATATATATGATTTTGTATAGTGTATTTTGCATTGTACATATTACTAGTTATAGTTTACTAATTACTATGATTTATGGTGCTGGTTATTCGGCACTTTGTACCGAACCAATAAAGTCAAAAATTAAAATGGCTAATTAACATGTGAAGTTTATTATCGAGACGTACATATACAAATAATGCATTTTGAAAACTATTTAAAATTAAATAATTAGCATCAAATACATGCATTTTCAATCACTTATTATTTCAACTTTCATACAATAAGCCA
>JAOYNQ010000013.1:298674-325778 GCA_026259685.1 Tagetes patula
GGCCGAGTGGTCTAAGGCGCCAGACTCAAGTTCTGGTCTTCGAGAGAGGGCGTGGGTTCAAATCCCACTTCTGACAATCTTTATTTTTCTTTTCTCATCTGAATCAATTGATATAATATTAGTAAATTAGCAATGTTGTAACATGCATTTTAACCTTTCACTACAGCCCTTAACGTATCAAGTTGTTGTTACTAAATGCTAGCACATAAATTCTATAAAAATCGACAAGGATGATCGATACACCACTAGTTGAATAGCATTAATCATGTCCAAACCCAACGGTCATCCAAATTATGCATACATCTTTGGATGACGCCTACAAATTTTTATGCTGTCTTCAATTAGAATAAAAATCACACTTCCTTTCATACAACAATAACATCAGACCTGGGGACCCAACTTCTTCCTTCACTTATCTCCAGCAGCAGCACCACCCATGCTACTATCTGAACCTGGACTGCTTCCTCCTGACTGAGGTCTCGAGTTATTGTTAGCCATTAGGGCTTGAAAATGAGGCGGTATGAAGGGTCTGGGTGTGTTCAAAAGCGGTGGTGGTCTAGCCGCTTGAACTGGTTGGCTTGGTTGAATTATGACCTGGTTTCTTAAAGCTTCAGTGTATTGATGCCCTGAAAGACTTCCTCTCATCCGCCCGGTTGGCCTCCAGTTTTCCTCTGCTGATCCATCTACCGAACGCCCTGGATCCATACTAACTTACATCATGTACACTTCACTTTTTCAATGTATTTATTTTTTACTAGTGTATTGGATTTTAATAATCTAAATTATGGCTCATTAGCCGGTAATAATACATGCTAACCGTTTAACCAATGACATTCTGGATTTTCACTTTTGTTACCAAAGGTGATCCCAATAGCATAATCATCACATATATACAATTGATTTACACTTAGATTTCGCCGAAAGTAAGTTAAGTATTTCAAGATTATGTTTTTGGGTTGCCCTTGGTCACAAAAGTGAAAGTTTGGAGGGTCATTAGTCGAAGTGTTAGTATGAATTATTATCGGTCACTGAGCCATACTTTTAGATTTTTAAAATCCAATTTGCCTTTATTTTATTGGAAGAAGTATGTTAATTATTACCTCTTTGGTCTCCTGTTGCTACTATCGGCACCGATGATGATCCAGATGTCTGAATTGGGGGTGGAGTAGATACTGTTGGGCTTCTAATCTGGGAAGTAGCTCGTTGAATAGCAGACAATGAATATGGAGAGGAATGACTAGTCGCATGACTAGGCATGGAACCGACACTACCATGTGCACCACCAACCCGAATATGAGGAATCGGTTGACCAGATGACCGAACAGGAAGGTGAGCCCGTTGACTCAGGGATTGCTGTTGGTGTGAGCTAAAACGGTCTGATGAAAGTGGTGACGTATGCCTGTTACCACTTATGTGTTGAGCTGAAGCTGAATGAGGACCAAGTTGTGGAAATGTGTGACTTTGATTTGATAGAGCATTCTGCCTCTACAAGTAACAAAAACTTTTATAAAAAAGCCCAAATAAAAAAAAGAAATAGAAAATAGTCTTACCGGAGAAGTCGTTTGCTGATTTAGATGAGATCTTGAAAAGTTATGCTCTCTGTCTCTATCGACGTCAACAGTTCTTGCAGAATTCTGAGCCGGAAGTGCCTGAATAGCATTCTGTGTTCTTGTTACCCAGGTGGCTGGTGCTGGGAACCTCACATGCCCATTGTTATTATTATTATTGTTGTTGTTATTTGAGTTTTCATTCTGTTGTGACTGCACGCTACTGGAAACGGGTGCTTGACTTTGGCTTTGACCTTGGGACAAGGAGTTGAAGATGAAGCTATTCCTTTCAGCATCACCAACATCTGATCTGGTACTAGTAGGCCTAGTTCCAGGTACAGATGAATAATACTCCCTCCAAAACCCATCTTCCATATGTGGTAAAATATTTTTATTCACAATGCTAGATTCGCCAACTGAAGAAGGTTTTTTGTCATCATCTTTATCAAATCTATCATTTTCATCATCAATTTCAGTAAGATCCATAACATCATCAACATTTTGGGTGGTAGTTTCTTGGATTAAAGGTGGTGCATCGTTTGGTTTTTCTGCAGGCTCATTGCTTACATTTTCAGTGACAGCTTCCCACGAGCCATCGCCTGATATTTGCACATAAGAAACGTCTTCTCCCACTTCTTTCAGGACCTAACTATGTATAAACTGTTTATGAGTTGTGATTAAAAAAAACATATATGAATTTTATAGAAATGGAAGTATATGAAGCTTGACTTGCCTTGACCATGCTTTGATCGATTCTGATGTCATGGAAGCTAACTGATTGACTACAATGGGGACAACGCCACATTGGTCTTCTTGAGTTGAGCCCGACGTAATTGTTTAAATCAAAGCACTGCAGATTTAAAAGAAAAAGAAAAAGAAATCCTAGGTTCTCATAAAAGTATAAAAAAAGATTATTATGTTGCATGCAGAACTTACCTGAAGATGTTTACATGAATGTCCTTTAACAGGGGTCTTGATACGACTGAAACTGTACAAAAATAAGAACCTTAACTCAATTACAGAAATTTGAAGATTGGCTTTTATTGTATATTTGTATAGCTTATAAGTTATACCATACCTTATGGGGCACTTTAATGATACTCTAGATGGTCCTTCTATTATCTCGTTATCTATCATCAAAATAAAATAACCCAAAAAGATAAGAAATGGATTTGGCCAAACCCCACAAATACATGTGTCGAACTAACCTGGATCAGGTTGAGCAGCAACTGGTGGAATATAGTCGGGAATAGTAGAAAAGCTAGGATTTGAAACCATACTCATGAAGGCAATCACTATAACATATCTCCCTATATTTAAAAAAAATATAGAAAAATTCAGGTGGAGTCAAGCATGAAGATTATTTTAGAACTGGGTGATAATATTACCGCTAAAGTTTCCCACCACTTGAAGAAGATTGCTTCCATATTTAAGCATATGTGTAACATGTGTCGGCATCTGCGGTCCAAAATCCTGATGAAGAAATTCAGGAATAGTGTTACCCAAGAGCACATTATAGTGCAAGCAATAGAGCAGTATGTACAAACCTTGTAAATGCAAGTCCTTTTATCGACTCCTTCCCCATTCAATAAAAAACTATAAATATGAAACAGATAAATAACAGTTTAGCCCAATTTGAAAACATATGTACATACTTCAGTGAAAAGGAGGCTTTAAATTGTAAAAATAAGTGCATACTTGACTTGCTGGGGACTTATGAGACATGATGATGTCTCTATATTTTCTGTGTGAGCAACAAATAAATACTGCAAGAAAATTTATATTGAAATGAAAAAAAAAAGATAAGTTTTAACCTAGTTTAAATTGTAATCCACATGAGAATACGGAAAATGATTCAATACAGCAGCAGACAGAACATGACAAGAAATGCTTACTATTTTGTCATCAGGAGAAGTTCTTGATCTCTTTGATATATGCAGATCGGTCACATATGAATCATAACCCGGCTATAATATATACTGAGGCTTAATTAGATCATAGCTTTACAAGATAAACTTTTTCTCTGAAAGGAATGAGCAATATTACCTTTGTCTCAACAAGAGAAAAAATTTCACCCATCTTCATTCCTGGATAGAACCTGTAAAGAAACTTCTTCAGACGTAAATTCGGAAATCTTTATATAAGATTTTCATATAGCTAAGAAACCATATAAAAATTACATAAAAAGAAAGATGAAAAACACCTTGACATAATAGTGGAGATGGTGGGATGTAAGTTACTATCCTTGATTTTCATATTAGAATTTAATTCATCCACACTAACACTGCAAAAACTGCTCTGCATCTACATTATGCAAACAAATGCTTGTGTCAAGATTTCTGAAGAATGTGATAAACAATAGAAAAAGAATGTGTGTCAAAACCATTTACAAACCTCATCTGAAAGAACAAAAAGTTCTTCCTTTATCTTCTCACTGAACCACCCATTACTACATGCACTCTGAAAATTATAAGAAAAAAAAATACATCAAGCACAACAGTAAACAGAAGGGAAAATCTCAACTATGGTATACTTTCCAACGAAGAATAAGCGAACTGAAGATTTTCAGCATTTTTCATCTATAAACCTTTCTGTTTTAGAAAGTGAGTACCTTCACCGAGATCATGAGTACCATAATAGCTGCTTGGGATGTGAGATCATTTTTCCTCTGGCATACCTAAATAGTAAAAGGGATCACTCGTATGTAACAGCAAGATGTTTAAAGAGACAAACTAAAGACCAAGTTCCAGCCGATAATTGTATTCGGAACAAAAAACCACATAGAAATTATGAAACTAATCTTTTACTAATACCATTCGAAAAAACTAGAAAAAAAAATATTACCTGCTTTAACAAATAGGGTAGATCTGGAGCTCTGCCTGGGACATCATTGTTAGAAACCGCATAGTCGATACCTCTGCGATTGTCGATTTGTAGTCAGTATAATTTTATAAACAAACGAGATAAGACTCTTTACATATAAACAGCAAGTTTAAAAGAAATTATAATGTTCAGAAACTACAAAATTAACATAATTCTTTAACAAATTCCACAAACTGAAGATCTATCTACCAGTTACCTCATATTCAACATATGATACAGTTCAGTTCTTGAATGTAAGCCATCAAAAACTAAACTATAACAGTTCAACTTGATAATGCAGAAAATTAACAAATCAATATATACAAATCCACCTCCTAAGCCATCAAAAACTTAATTAAACCCGTAAACCGCATTAATCTTTGCAACCGGTAGCAAAAAAAAACTAATAAAACCATATTGATCTTAAATTAAAAAAAAACTTGTTGAACCCAAAAATAAAAACTTTTGCTCTGTATAAACAGTAATGTACCGTTATTATACCGATCATACCATCAATTTAGCAAAATCAGCTAAAGTGAGTGAGCTAAATGCAGTAAAAAAACTAGGGTTTGAAACAGATACATGAATAACCCTATAACCATAATCAAACACAACGAAAGAAAACATGAATCGGTGATAAACAGTTGAATTAAGAAGAAAAGCATATGAATTGAAAGAAAAAGGGATGCCTGGCAAGAGAGAGGCAGAGATTGCAAAACTCAGTATTGTCGGTGTTTGCGTCACCGCGAACGTGTGCAAGTAACCGGGAGGTGACGGCGGAGATGCGAAAAGCATTGACGTATAACGGAGATAGTGTCTGGCCGGTGGACACGCCCATCGTTCCGGCAGAACCAGCCGGTCTTACCACGGTTCCGGTCATTGTATCAGGCTGTAACCGTAACACTCTACTACAGTGTATATTATTATAACGATCATTCCGTTCATCTTTCCTTTTTTGATTCTCCTACTTTAAATGTCTATTTCAAAAACATAAATATAATTTCTAATTTTACCCATAATTAATAACATAAAATCTACTTTATGATTAAAAAAAATACTTTAATATCATTATTATTATTTTATAGGTTGAAATAATATAATAATCTATTTTTTCTTAAATTTTATATTGTGGGTCTCATGACATTTAAATTAGGACGAAAGAATTACATTATATTAGGTGAGGGTGAATCAATGAATGATAACGACGATAAACGAGTTGTTATTAGTACCAAAATATATAACACTATATATTAAACGGGATGTGCACTATAAATAAGTAAGTTTACGTTAATTATTATTATTATTATTTGCATTCTAGTTTTAACTAGATATAAGATTGGGTTGCGTGATGTGACGGCCGGATCTTGTGGATATAGCATCGTCACACGCGTTGAAAAAAAAAGTTTATCGTCTCTCTCGTTACGGTGCAAAGTCAAAATGCCGACGGAGATCTACCAAACGTAAATGTCAAAATGAAAACGAAATCAAATCCAGAAGGAGTGTCAAAACTATGTTAAAATAGAGTAGGAAGGCCAAAGTGATAAACATATTAAAGTTTAGTTGGAGACCAAAAACGAAAAATTCTGAAAAACAAAGAATAAAAGACAATTAAAAAATGAAAACATTTAGTTAGTGGGATTCGAACCAACGGCGTCTGCTAACTTGAGACGTGCCAAAACCAGTTGATCTACCAACCTATTTCTTCTGTAAACTCAAAAGAACACCTTTATATTTAGAAAAACGTCATAATTTTGAAAAAAAAAAGAAACTAAACCAACAAATTACAACATGACATGTGGCCAGTGATGGTTGGTCGACCAACCACCGACCTTATATCTTAGTAAGTATGTAAATAAGTTGTGATCTCAATTTATTTCTGTTGATTTGTGAATTTATTTAGCTAACGTTCAAGGTCAGGTTTAAGAAAAAAAGCCCATGTTGAGTTGAGTTAATCATCAAAGACGACTTTGTATAGCAACAACAACAACAACAATCAAACATGTTTTTATTAGTGGGTTATGAGAATACATGTTTTTTAGTGTCTTAACTAATATTATTTGCCTAAAGTTCCAGGCAACCTACAAAAATTCCAACATTCATGGGTGTTTTAGTATGTTTAGACAAGATGTGATCTCATATACAACTCATGGTAACTATAAAACCATGACACATGTTATTGTAATGGTCTACTAATGGAGTTAAGTAGGACATGACTCATGGTAACTAGGTGTCTCCTAGACTTTTTGTTTCGCCCATGGTTCGACTTTAAAGGCATGGTTTTGGTGGTAGAGGTAAATGGTTGTGTAGCTGGATACGGAAGGGTTTGATAATTTCGTAGTGGTCCCGGTGGACTTGCTATGGATGACCTTGTCAATTATGGTTGAAGAAGACATGCGTAGTTTCGTTAATTTACAATCCTTATCAAAAGAAATGTAATGGTGTTACTGTATTTGAGTGGAATGAAAAGTTTTTGAAACATCAAGGCGGCAAATGCGAGAATAAGACATTCGATGAAAGTGACAAAATTCACCAAACCACAAGGACGAAAATGATAGTCTGATCTTCTAAAAGCGTAGCTTTTATGTATAAAAACCAACAAATTCTCATGGTCATTGAACACCTAACTTTAATCCATATTGTGATTTCTGACTAAAAATATAATACTTACATATAGGACGATGATGACAACTAATGTTATACTTTTTCAAAGACAAACTGAAGATGAATAGTCTAAAAACAGTTCTAAATGGAAAAATAATAAATTTACTAATAAACAAATTTAAATGAGTATATAAACGAACATAAAAGAACATTCATAAACGAAACTACTCAAACTATTGGAATTTAAAATCGTTCGATTCTTCGTGTTCATTCCTTAATTGAATTAAAAAAGTTTTTTTTTATGTTTTGTTGTTTATTAGAGAGTAAATTACATTTTATGTTTTGTTATGTATATAGTATATCTCATTTTTAGTTCTTAAATTAATAAAAAAACATTAATCATTTTTTTTTGTATTTTATAAAACTTTTCATCCTTTTCTATATTTTTCTTCTATATATTTCATCCACTCCTAAAATTTTTCTTCTATATATTTTATTATGCCAATCGCAGTTTAAAAAAACTACTTTTTATGTTACTTTTATAGGCTAAGTGTGCACTACACTTCGTTTTTAGTCAACGTTGTAAAGTAATCTAATTCCCTTGCGATTTTTTTAGTATTACATTTATAATTTTAATTTCACTATAAAAGTGTTGATAGTAGTTTCATTAAGATATTGGTAAACAATTATCGTGGTTGAAATATTAAGAAAATATTATATTTTAGACTGATTGTTAGTTTTTTATTTTTTTGAGTAAATTACTTTTTGTATACTTGAGTTTTCCGAAATCTAACCATATGAACCCTAAAATTTAAATCCGTTTCTTTGAACCTTGAGTTTCCACTTTTGTTTCCTTTTGTACATGAGGCTAACGATTTTTTATGACTCCGTTAAAAACCAAGTCAATTGAAGGGTATTTTGGTCCATTTGATATTATTGTTATTATTATTAAAGTTGTTATTATTTATATATGAGTAAATTGTCAAAATAGCCAATGAGTTTATATCGTTTCGATCACTTTGATTCTTATGTTTTTTTCTGTTGCCATTTCGGTGTTTGGTTTTGAAAAAAAACTTTCATTTTGGTCCTTATGTCAATTTTTGTTAACGTTTTCTGTTAACCCCAAGGGTATTTTTGTTACGCACATAGATAAAAAAATAATATTACGTCTCACATGTTGTTACACGCGCTATATTGATGACATTACTGTGGTTCAAGATGAAACATTAGAAATTGAGAGTTAAGTCTAAAGTTTTGCTATTTGAAGTTGAAAGTTTATAAAATCAAATGGTCAAGTTAAAAGTATTAACTTAAGAAACTCAAAAGGTTGGTAAGAGTGGACTCTTACGGTTAAAATGTTGTTAGTTTTGATATTTTCCTAGAAAAAAATAGTATAGATAAAATCTAAATGTTGGTGTTATAAATAAAAGACAGGATAAAATCACAAAATCAACATTAGAATGAATGCAAATGACGAAATCATTTTAACAATGTTAGTCCAAATGACGGAAATAACAATAAATTTAAATAAAACTAGTTAATTACACAAAGTTAAAATAAAAAAGATTATTACAAAAAGCAACCACATGAAGTATATGTACTTTACTCCAAAATCAATTGATTTAATCTTGTGTTAGCAACTAATTTAGGAAAGAAGATAAGATAAGTAGATAGTAAGTTTCAGAAACATGCATACATACGGATACGATATGTAGTATTAATTTGGTTGGATATATGGGGTCCACTAGTGACCGGAATATACTCACCGGCGAGGCCTACCAACCTTTACTCCGACTCTTTTCCCGAAAACTATATATACTCCTCATTATTTCTTTACCCTAACACAGCCGCAACTACCCTTTCCTTTTTCTCTCTCTAAAACCCCCAATTCTTCTTCTCTCTGCTCTTCTCCTTACAAACCCTCAATCACTTGCATCAATTTCAACTTATCTTACTTTCTTTTCCAAAATGCTCCAAATTCACTCCTTGATTTTCACTTTGCTACATCGAATTTGACCAAATCGAAAGTATCGACGATGACTTGGATTTGGATTTGGATTTGAAATCGATGGATGCGGTTGAGTTACCTCTTCCAGCTGCTGTTATTACAAAGATCATGAGATCCTCAGGTTGCAGTGGTGTTAGTAGAGTCGACTTGTTAGGAACTAAATCGGACCGTCAAACGTTCAACAGCTCCTTTCATCAGGAGAAAGGTGTTTAATTTCATATTTATATGTTTAGATTTAGTTTATATGAGACTTGTTTATCTTCGGATTTGTTCTTCACAACTTCAATTTCTTATTTCGGTGTTTATCCTTACCTAGCGCTTTCAAATTAGGGTTTCGTTTTCATGCATATTCATTTGGGTTTGTAAATACTTATTCTTATTTCACTACTCTGCAAGTAAATTGATGATTATTTTTTGTCTCTTGAATGTCTGATAACACTTTTTCAACTTCCTTCCACAACTGTACAGCATGGTTGGTTTTTATTTCCTTTTGGTTTGCTATACAAAGAAGAGCAAACCGGTTAAAATGTTGTATTGGTTCTTGAATTAGTTATGTTTTGTATAATGATTTGTATTTCAGTTTCAGAGTCACTGCAAACTGGCTTTTAGTAATTGAATATTGGATTTAATTGTTTCAGATGATAACGGTAACGCCAACGGTTCAAAACCAGCTTTTTGGAATAAGACGTCAGATGATGACGTATACAGGCAAGGTGGTCGGTTAACCAATCTTCATGACGTAGAGGCATTTGCTGATCATGATATGGTCTCTGTGCAAGAGGCTAAGCAGTCACACAGGAAATCAGGGAAAGCATCTAGAAGTAACGGAAGTGGTTCTAGAAGATCGCGCACAATGCATATGGAAGCTTCTTTGGATGTAAAAGGAGTAGTTGATGTGAATGATTTACCTAAAGAGTCAGGATCTTATCCTGGAAAATACAACATTACAGGTACACTCTTTTAAAAGCAGCATTCTTTAAGTTCTAAAAAATCTGCAAAATAATCAAGTTTAGCAAGTCCCAAATCTTATCATAAGTAGTATAATGTATGAGGTTATTGCTATATATGATAGAAATCACAGAATGACTTGATATTACCTTTAAATCACAGTGACTTCCTTTAATAGATATTCCTAATACAGTAAATTATCCCTAATTTCTGCGAACTTACATGGTTGCAGATAAACAACAGACAGCTAAGCTTAAGACAGCTGTTTCTGGGAAGCGAAGTGAAAAAAGAAATGGCAAAATTTCTAAGAACAAGTGCGATTCTTTTTCTGTTAAAGCTGGGTTGTCAAGTTTCAGTTCATCTGCTGGTGGAAACAACATACTTGGTATGACCTTTCTTGGCAATAAACCTTTCTGTATTTCTATGTTTATATTATTGTGTTAACAACTAAATTTAGTATTATTGGATTTGTGGTGCAGGAGTATATGGTTCTAAACATGATATTTGTGATCTTGCAAAAGACATGGAAGAAGTTTCACTGAATAAGCTCCTTGATGGTAGTTACAAGCGCCCCAGCTCCATGAAAGTCAAAGAGAAGTCAACAGAAGCTTTAAATGGTAGTATTTTGCAATCAGTTAGAGAAGCGTGCTCAGTTCTTCACCTCCAAAAGCTTACTCACACCCCAAAGGCGCCCACTGTAGATAACTGTAATGCTTCATCTTTCTTAACAAAATCCAGCACAAATGATGACAACAAAGGAGATGCAGCCGAACCATCTTCTTGCAACAAGGTTAGTTAATAAGATATATAATCTTTATCTTGTTTTTTTTTTACGAAAAGAATGAAACTTAGAATATGTATACCAAACATTTGCTTTCTTATTTGGTTTATTGAAGGTGGAAAGTTCTTGCACGGGTATCACTGATCACAATGCAAATATACTTCAGTTTCCTCTGTTTGACCCAAAAGATGTTTTGGATCGCCTTACCCTTCCTCCTCATAAAGAATTGGATCTTATGCTTCTTGATAGTATGAAACCTACTTCAAGCTCGAAAGGTAACCTTTATATGTTTATATTCATAATTAACTGATTAATATTAAATGTTTAATATGTTATTAACGTTCTTTAATAATGACAGTACACAATGGTGGTAGTTTACCAACATTTTCTTGGTCACATACTTCTGGAGCGCATTTCAAAACTAACCCTGATGTGGTCAAGTCAGCACCGAGTAAGAGTACTTGTCAAGGTAGATGGGTCAAAATGGGAAAGTTAACCACTACTTTAGGGGATACAGACACCACTACTTATCTTGCAGAACTTCAGTCCCTGACTTATAATCAGAGTCTAGTTCCATTACTAAGTCAACATCCAAGGTCAACTGAAAAAGAAAAATCTTCTCTTATATCGACTTTTGACCGAGGAGCAACGTCTTCTGGGACACGCACAACAGCTTCTAAAGATCCAGGTGAACTATCTTTTTGTCCCCATTATTTGTTGTAATTGATTATAGGAATATATCATCGATTTATGCTGAAAGCCAATGTGTGGAGATTGTCTAAAGTCTAAACTCTTACGTTAAAAAAAGATTGCATGCTTGTGGAAAGATTCATAATGTAATGATCACTTCGTTGTCACATATTTGAAACCTAAACTTCTTTACTTACAGTTAGTTTTCTCTAATCTATTGATGGACAAAACACATTTGAACATAAAAATGGTACAAGAGGCCAAGAGGGTAAAACTGTTGTTTCCTACATTACATGATGATTACAGCCTTTTAACTTGACACACAATCAAGATATTGTTTGACTGCAGGGGGGTGTTTAGATGTTGCTTTATATAAGTAGTGATGTGATAAACAAACAAATGGGAATATATATATCAAATCTACTTGTTCTTCCACAGATGGACATTCTGCAGGGGTAATATCGGCTGCTCAAACATTATGCAACATTGCAGCTGAAATCCGTAAGCAAGACCATTACAAGCCTGCCAGCTGGCAAAAGAAATCTTCCCACAAATCTATCAGAGCTAGCAAGTTAACATCAGACGAAAAACTCGAAAAAGCATTATTCAACGTCCCAAGTTCAAGACCCACCAATGACACCAAAGCACATACGTCAAAGAAACTCAAAGTGGCTGCCAACGACCTTACAAAAGGTCAGTACCATTGGTCAACTTCTACACCTCAAGCAAGCAGATCATCATCATCATCATCTCCAAGCAAATTCTTCAGGGAAGCAAAACACCATGAAAGTGGCAGTAGCCCTTTAAAAAGGTCAATCACAGTACCACCAGCAAAACTACCAAATAAACCTTCAAAACTGAGAAAACTTGTACCGATGGAATGGAGAAGCCGGGGTGACGAAAAAGGTAATGCAAAGTACTAAAAGCCGATTCTTTTGGTTAATTATGTTGTTAGTTTATTGTAATCTGAATTGGTAGTTTGTTGTACATAAGTTTAGTGTTGATGGTGTAGTATCTGTAGCACAGAAAGTTTCCCTTGTTGGGCCCCATGTATGTAACAGGAAGGATAAAAATATATGTATATTTTTCCCTTTCTAGTTTTATTTTCTTTCTATTTGGTGAATAATGAATGATCCAAGCTTTTCAACTCATTTTTTACAGTCACTTGTTTTACGTTTGATGTTTGGAGTTTTTTTTTTTAAGTTTAAACCTTGCAGGGATGATACGAGAAGTACTAGCAGAAACATTACCGTGATATTGTATCTAACCTAAAGTTTAACCCGTAAGACTATACTTCAGATAGAGTTTAAATCAAATGAACATGATGCACTATGCCATAATTTGAAAGCTTTTTCAAGTAAAAAGTAACAAAGGGGATGTAGCTCAGATGGTAGAGCGCTCGCTTAGCATGCGAGAGGTACGGGGATCGATACCCCGCATCTCCACTTGTTACTTTTTTAAAAAATATGCTGCCATATGAGATGGGCAGATGGCCATGTATTCGTTGCCCGGTTGAGACTTGGGCCTCAGCCAGCAGGCCAATCTGAGTGGACTTGAGAAATGTTACTTCTATTGTTTTTAAGCTTCTTCGAAACTTTCTCTTACGCGTAACTCAACGAACTCTTTGTCGTCAATAATGTTTTTGACGCTTAGGTTTGGTTCACTCAGAATTATCATTAAAGAGTTAGGATTTAAACACAAGACCTTAAAGATCCTAAGTTTAAATTATCATTATTTTTTATACTTCAATTAAAAAAGTTAAGCCGTCAATCTTTTTATCTCGATTCACTCGTATTTTACAATTGCCAACCCGAATGACACATTTGTAATCTTATTATTTTTAGTATTATCCGTTAACCTATTTGACATGTTTAGATAAAGAAGTTAAATAAGTAGTGTGTTATATACTTATTTACATATATAGTATCCAGAATAAAATTGATGTTTTTAAGCACGAATGAAAATATTTGTTGTGTTGAGATAATATTAATTATGATCACTTGTCAAACATCATACAAATATGTAAATATTATGTCTATAAATTAAGATTATCTATATTTGTAACGGTACTTAATAGTTAATATACCTCTAAGTTAAGCTAAGAATATTCAAGTGGATTCATTTGCAGATCTGATTCACGTGATGATTATTTTAATTAAGATTGATATAGTAAAAGTAACATTTATAAATTAATTAGAAGTTAAGATGGTGGGAACCACGTTAATGATACCCAAATATAAAGTTTAGTGGATTAATGTGAATATGATTGTGATGGTAACTTTGAGGACCAACTTGCCCTCTAAAATGTTTAAATTAAAGATTTGAAAAATACACAAACTTAAACGGAGATGAGCACTTTTAAATTAAGTTTAAAATAAATTGGTAGCTAAACATTATGAATCAAAATGAGTTGTGTGATAGTAAATTAAATACTTTCGATATTAAAAGTCGGTTATCGTCTTATGTAACTGAACGTGCATGCACGGCCCCGTTGATGTAACCTTGCTTGCTTTGGATTTTTTTGCCAAATTAAGATGTTTGAATTAAACTATGGCATAAGTGTAAAAAACGACTACCAACTATAAAAAGCTATCACATGAGTTCATTCAACTAATAATCTTTTTTGATCAACATTAAAACAAATAAAAACTTATAATTTCTTACTTGTAAAATGATACGTTTTTGTATCATGAAAGCAAAAACTTTATAAATAATTAGATAAACTGAGGTAAGGGATACATAATAAACTAGTTATAACGGGAATGTTAAGGTAAATATTGATACGGATGAAAGTTACAGTGATAATAAAATCAATCTACAGTAAGTATTTTATTATACAAACAAAAACTTACATTGTAGTTTTAATTAAATCAAATTAAGCTTTATAAAAGAAACTGTATTATTGGCTAAAATTTACTGATTTTTCATCATATAAATAAGCCGGTAAACTTTAAAATAATATAATACATAACCCCTAAAGTGCTTTTAGAGTTATATAAATATACAGATCTATAAACAGCTAATCAGATTAGTTTTTTTTAAAGCGTTGGTTGTCATTTGAAAGTACTTATAAAAATATAGAACCGTAAGGATAAAAAAGACAAGTAAACAAAATAGAAGGGGGTAACATGAAAGTAACTCCAAAGCCATAAAAACGTCCGCTAGCATTTTGTCCCCGTAGCTATCAATAACACCAATCAAAAGCCTTTCCGAAGCAATAGGCTCGGAACGTTTTTAAACCTCAGGTTCGGTATCCAAACCTTAGGTTCGGTAACCAAGCTTATGTTTATGAACAACCTACACATCAACTCACATTCTTTGCGTTACTAAAAACCTCTGAGCTATTGAACAAACAATCAATCAAAAATTAGGTTATCGTTTGCCTAAATTTAGAGAAATTATGTCGGATCACGAAGATCACAAGGATGAGTCGTTGATGGATAAGATATCGGAGAAGATACATGGGCATCATAAGGATGATTCGTCTTCTTCCTCCTCATCCTCAGATTCAGACGACGATAACAATATTTCAGCCATGAAAGCGAAAGTTTTTCGCCTGTTTGGTAGGGAAAAACCTCTTCACAATGTCTTCGGCGGTGGAAAGCGTATGTTACTGCTCTTAAACCCTAATTCATTTGCTTTACTTCATCACTTCATTGCTTG
This sequence comes from Tagetes patula, assembly GCA_026259685.1. Classification (NCBI taxonomy): domain Eukaryota; kingdom Viridiplantae; phylum Streptophyta; class Magnoliopsida; order Asterales; family Asteraceae; genus Tagetes; species Tagetes patula. Next base: position 313,775 of record JAOYNQ010000013.1, read on the forward strand.
TTGTTGATTCAAACTTTCATTTGTTTAGTTTATGTGCATGTACTTCAGATTTGGGCCTCGATTTATGGATCTAATTATTGTTTGATGTTGTAAGGAAATAGGTTATGTGTTCAATTGTGATATTAAGTGATGTTGATCTTGAGTGTTGTAGGATATGATTAAGAGTTTAATTGGTTTCTTCATCTAGATCTAGAACCTAACATATTGTTATACCCCCCCTGAAATTTGTTGTTGTTCATTTTGATTGTTGAACACTAAAGCAAAACAAGTGTCTTTTTCTTTAATTATTGTTGGGGTCTAAGATGTTACCTTTTTGCTTCATAAAGGTTAATAATACCCCCACTTATGGAAGCTTAATGTTAACAATTCTTACAAATACCATGATTGTTTTCTTTTAGCTTAATAATAAGCTGTCAAAGTGGTTTTGTTTACTTGTTATTAATCGAGCTTTTGATTGTGTGTAAAGCGGCCGATCTGCTTCTGTGGAAGGATAAGAAGGTATCAGGTGGGATCCTAGGTGGTGTGACGGTTATCTGGTTTCTTTTCGAAGTGTTAGAATATTATTTGCTGACGCTGGTTTGCCACAGTCTGATCCTCACACTGGCAATGCTATTTTTGTGGTCAAATGCCTCAACTTTCATCAAGAAGTGAGTATTTCTATCTATCCAAAGCTAATTTACGCTTTCATTTTTATGTTTATGCATGGTCCGATGTTTCCTATACAGATCTCCACCAAAAGTTCCAGATGTTGCAATTCCAGAGAAGCCTGTTATTGAAATTGTGTCCTCCTTGAGGATTGAAATTAACCGTGGTTTGGCAGCTATACATCAAATTGCTTCAGGGAAAGACTTGAAGAAGTTCTTATGTGTAAGCTGCTTTCTGCTGCAACCTTTTATAATTAATTCTTATGTTCTTCGTATGCTCACATGCAAATCAATGTTTTTTGTGTTGATCAGGTTATTGCTGGCTTGTGGTTCGTGTCCATCATCAGCAACATCTGCAACCTTTTGACATTGGTTTACATATGTAATTTCCATGAGACTTTTTAATGTTAACTTCAAATCTTAGTTATAGCATAAAACTGAGTTTTGAATATTGATGCAGTGGTTGTGTTGCTGTTTACGGTTCCTGTGGCATACGACAAATACGAAGATAAGATAGACCCACTTGCAGAGAAAACAATGATTGAAATCAAGAAGCAATACGCAGTATTGGATGCAAAAGTGCTTAGTAAGATCCCAAGATCAGTGAAAGAATTGAAAGAAAAGAAGAAGGTTTAAGATTACAAGTTGCTTAGGTGTGTTCTATATCTCTAAAAATGGTTGTTGTTTTTCAGAGTCAGATTTGTGGTTTTAAGATATAGGGTAAGTGGGGTTGGTAACACTTCTGCCCAATATATTATTTTGTACTACTTTAGAGTCATGGTGATGTTATGTTTTTTTATACATGGTGTTACAGTTAGTTTTTGTCTAGGTGGCACTTTGTTTCGAAACTAATATGATGTAGTGGTATGGTTTGCCTTTTGTGAGAACAAGATTTGTTGGTTTAACCTTGCTAGACACTTGTTGAATGAGCTAAAGTTTTTGTAGATGTTATTGCAAAGAGAAATGAAATATTCATAGCAAGTGTAGTGAAGGCTCATGAAAATCAAACATTCTTTTCATGATGAAAACAACCAGACCATATAATTGCCACCTGCTCCCTCAAACTGACCCACAGTTTTGGTCTTGATGCTGATGTTTTTGTATGTTGGCTAGCAAACCCGTGGTGGAGTTTTGTCTACGTGGAGGTCCCTTAAGCAGCTCACTCATCAAATAAAAAACAAGCCACCACCTGTCAAAAGTTTAACCAAACAAACAAGTATATTAAATTCATCAACAAGATAGCCCAACCTTAATAACGCTTTAGGTTCGAATCATGTTTATGCAGGTTGTCAAACACAAACTTTAATTTATTGAACCATGTTTATGTTGTTTTCACTCGTGACATAAAACTATGGGAAAAGGATGTAAGACATAGCTCTAAACATGGAGTTTCGATTCATGGACTTGCAAGACATGTTTTATTATTAAAGTTTTGATTTTTTTAACATAAAATGAAAACGAAAGAATAAGTAATATATTTATGAGTTATAGTATTTTTGTATTAAAAAAAACAGTTATTCTCTATATGGTTGTAACACCACTCAATCTTCTATGTAACCTATGCTTCTGAGCTGTAGGTATTGAAAATAACATAAATTTCTCTGTATTAAAAAAAACAGTTTTCTCTATATAGTATTTTTGTGAAGAGAATATGTTTTTGCTCTGATTATTTTTTAGCATATTCTTGTTATATAAATCCAAATCGTTATTATCTCTGTATATAGTGTTGGATAAAAAAATTCCTAACATTAATTATACTATAATTTGTAACACGTCAAATCCTAAACAACACGCCAGACTAATAATTAAATCTAATTTGTAAAAATATAATACACAACTAGGAAGTAAACTTTTGATCCATAAGAAACAACAATATAAAAATAATCAAAATACAAATAACTCTTTAAAGATGAAGAATAGAAAATATAGAGATCAACAATCAGCACTAACCTTTTACATTTGATTACGGAGTATTATCATAATACTATACATGTCAAAGACGGAATCATGCAAGATCGCCAAACACGAGAAAACCTGTCTGGATAATTAATATGTTTTTATTCCATTAACATTTGACACATTTGGCTTCCTAACCACTGAGGCAGTGAACTTCTTGACTAGGGTTCAGCGGGTCATTCATAGCAATGTTTCGACACCTAAGGGCCAAGGTTACATCTTCAGTACGCTAGGTTTTGCTATTCAAAGGGGGTGGCGGCACAACTTGTTGCCCGTTTACCTGCCACTTTACTGTAAATTCTTGAAAGTCTTATATATAACAATAAATAATGATCTAATTTAAATCTTAAAAAAATTAGTTGTAATACAAATATAAAAAGAAATATATGAATTTAAACAGATGAATTTAAACGTAATTGTCAGGATGGCCGAGTGGTCTAAGGCGCCAGACTCAAGTTCTGGTCTTCGAGAGAGGGCGTGGGTTCAAATCCCACTTCTGACATTCAAAACCATTTTTTTCTTTTTTCTGTTCGAAAGAAAGTTTTATCAACAATAAATTTGCATTTCATTTCATTAATCTAATTTAATTCAGACAAATATATCTTATGATTAAATCCACATTTACTTGTTTTGGTGATAGTAATAACAATATATTTTGATTTTGTTTTTGTTTTGTTACATGAAAAACAGCAACACATAATCAAATTATGTAGTGTGTAGGGGTGTTTATGGTTCGGTTTGAAACCGTAAAACCGTTCAATGATTTGGCTTCGTGGTTGGTTTTTTCTTTACCTTCAGTTGGTTGGCTTCGAAATTTTCAAACCGTAACAAACGGTTTGGCTTCCGGTTTTCACCAAAAGCCGGTCGTATAAAACCAAACCGGGCCGTATGTTTTCAATACATTTTTTATATTTTATACATGTATATAAAATTGATTACATTTGTAGTATATCCTTACCTATTAATCTAATGTTAGAAGTTTATGACCACTTTAATTGGATTTGAATGAGAAGAAGCCCACGTTCAATAATTTAGCTTGTATCTTGGACGTTGAAAGTACTCTAAACCATTTGTAATTTGTCACTTTTATGATTTATCTTTGTTAAGTTGGTAGCTTCACTTCTATGTTTCAATAGCTTACGTAGTTTTATTATATATTTCAAGGTTTTATTTTCGACTGCTAGTTTAATCTTTAAAGGCCCAAAGAGGTCTGAAAAGCTCAAACCGTAAAACCAAACCGAAGCAAACCGCTACTAATGGTTTGGTTTGGATTCAAAATTCAATGTTTCAGCTTCGGTTTTCATTATCTAAAAACCGTTATGAACAGATTGATTCGCGGTTTGAACTAAAAACCGTTAAAATCGAACAGTGAATGCCCCTAGTGGTGTGGTCCAACAAAGTTTGGTTATCTCCATATATATATTACACCTCTTTGATTGTTGTATACTTGGAAACAAGCCCAAAATCAGTTTAAATGAAGTTGTACTGTCAGCATCTCCAAATCTACCTTTTTTTATGTGGCCGGTACTAAAAAAAGTTTACTGTCCCGTAATATCTCTGTTGTATTTAATTATTTAGTTTTTATAGATGATATTATTCATGTTTATACAGTCATAATCATCTTATACTTAAAATACAGTTATGCATTTTTAATGTTTTCTACAAAACTCTTAATACAATTATGTCTTATCATTTGGTTTGTCATATTTCATGATTTGTCGAAACTATTTTTGATTATATTAGCAACAAGATTATAAATAAAATAAAGAAAAGGCAGACAAAAAAATTAGGATATTTAGAGTAAACTGTTCGTATAAAACCAATATTAATTAGTCAAGATTATCAGTTGATATGATCAACAATGAAGTCAGGATGGCCGAGTGGTCTAAGGCGCCAGACTCAAGTTCTGGTCTCCGAAAGGGGGCGTGGGTTCAAATCCCACTTCTGACATTGACTTTATAAACTTTTTTTTTAAATAAATTATGCTATGACTATATACCTTTTTAATTAGAAGAGAAGTTGAGAGAAGTTCGGGTTAAGTTTTTTTACCTATATAAAACAAGTTATAATTCACAAATGTAACTAGGTTTTTGAGCCGTTTTCTTGGTCATTACAAAGAGTTTGAAAGTCTTTCAAATAATCCATTCTTGTATAACCAATTCGGGACTTTAAAAAATGAGTTTATCTTATGAACATATGACCATGTTAGATTACTTCATCGATCTACACATACACTCGTCTTCTTCGTTTGGTTTATAGGGTTTGATGTGTAAAATCTACAACTAATCATTCGCTCACAACAACGGTTCTAGGGACAAGGTTTCACATGCTTGCTTTCCAATTTTAGGATCTTCGTTGTTGACTCGTGACAACGAGCCTGTGTTTCTTTATATCAAGTTTTTCTCAAGTTTTTTTTACAAAGACTATCGTTTTCTATAAAGACCAACAAGTCGTGGTATTCTACGTTTCTACCTGAAGCTTATTTTGTCTTACAAAAAAAGTTCAAACTATACTTGCCCTAATGACATTTAACTTACAAAAATGTCATACTATTTTTACTTGAAAGACATTGTTTTTACAAGAACTTGATGCTATTATGCTCGAAACCTTTATTAACCAAGTTACTTTAGAGCTACCTTTAACCATGGAGAAACCAAATTAATAGACTTTTGATTTTGACATTTTAATTTCATGTATTCGATTATGAAAATTAAAAACATAGACCAACAAATTTGATACAATTCCCCTTGAGTTCTTAACTTGATAATGAACTGTATCAAATTGGATTTAGTCCTAAAGTAACCTCTCACATCTTACACTTCAAGTTACAACTCAATTGAAACACTTAAGAGATTTTCACAAAACATTTGGCTGCACCATCTAGTATTTATGTTTTAAGTATTATGGCTTTGACCATAACTAGATAATAATTTGTCAAATTTTGAAAGCAGGAAAACTAATAAAAATAATAAATGTAAGTCTGATAGATCAGATGATGAGATATATTGCAAACTTCAAGGTTTTATTTAACTTCCATTGACCCAAAATAACCAAACACAAAAACATAGCAGATAAAATATTGACAAAGAAGATGGTAGGATCCTTCGATATACAAAGAAACATGAAATGACACACTTTTGAAAACTAACTCTAATTACAAGGCTAGCTTTCATTTATTCATACACCCACCATCACCATCACCATCACCATCACCATGACCATCACAACCGCACCCTTTGAATACAAACACGATCTACAACATAACACTTTGTTACCTTTATATCCATTTTTGAGGCATTGCGTTCCCTTCTCCTGGATTTGAAGACCCGCCTGAACTTCCTGCTGTTAGCAAAGCAATCAGACTCCCGCCATGGACTCGCCCTTCTTCACCACTTGACCGCCTTGCTCCACCTACCATACTCCCTTGATGGATACCAAAAGGCCTGAAACCAGAAGCACTAAACCCAGGTGCTTTAGTGTTATCAGATGAAGGTAAGACCAGTTCTTTCATTTTCTGAGGTTGGTTAGGTGTGGTCTCATGAACCAGAGTTCCCAAGGTGGCACCGCCATGGACCCGCTTATCCTGAACCAGAGCACCATGAGAGGTGCATAACCCAGTTTTTCCCCTGGCGAATGCATTACAAACTTGATCATTATTACCATATTCTGAACCAGGTTGTCCCCATGAGCATCTCTTCCCACCACCATGGGCCTTGCAGAAATCAGTACTACCTTGAGCACTTTTCCCACATCCTGCAAATTGGCATCTTTTACCACCACCGTGACGGACACAACAATCTGTACGCCCCCTTGCACTTCTTGTGCAACCAGGGACAGCACATCTCTTGCCTCCACCATGTGCAACACAGAATAGGGTTCCACCATGGACACTTTTTGGGCATACACCACCACCTTCAAATGCACATCGCTTGCCACCACCATGACCCTTGCAGAACGGGGTGCTTCCTTCAGCACCCTTTGTACACCCATCGAATGTGCATCGTTTTCCACCACCATGTGCCTTGCAAAACATGGTGCTTCCCTGAGCGCCTTTGGTGCATGCAGGAAACTGACAACGACGGCCACCGCCATGAGATATGCAAAGACCAGACAACCCTTCCGCACTTTTGGTGCAGTTCTCTCTCTGGCATCTCTTACCACCACCATGGCGTATGCACAACCCGGATTTCCCTCTTGCTGCACGGGTGCAACCATCGTGACTGCACCTTCGACCACCACCATGGGCTATACAGTAATCTGTTCGTCCTTCTGAACTCTTTGTGCAACCCAAGAACTCACATCTACGACCACCACCATGGGCTTTACAGAATGCGGTTCGCCCCTCCGCTCCTTTATGGCAGCCGGGTTTTTGACATCTCCGACCGCCACCATGGGCGATGCAAAGTCCAGAAGCACCTCTTGCACCCTTTCCACATCCGTCAAATTGGCATGTCTTTGTACTGCCGGTTCTCTGATGTTGCTGCTGATGGTGATGATGTGGCTCAGTGATTCCAGATACACATGTGACCGAACTTGTTGGCATAGTCATAATGCTGGATGATAGATTGTTTTTTTCCAAATGTGATGACATTGATCCATCATCCATATGGAAGTCAGAACCAACAGGTGGTGAGCCAAGGTGAACAGTGGTGACATCTGACTCGGCCGGAACAGAAAACAGACTCAGTTCAAGATCCACCATTGATGGTTTATTAAAGGTTGACACTTTCTTTTGAACAGGTGTCTTCTCACCACCAAGATGGAGACTGAAATCCAACTCAAGGTCCATTGATGACTCTTCATCAGTTTCTTTAGCAGAAGACATGTTGGTGCACCCAGTGGCTGAACTGGCCTTGCTGTCTGAGGAACTTGGAGAGTGGCCTAGTGACAGGCTAAATGGAAACCCGGTTTGCACATGCATTGACCCATTGACTGAACCCCATTTCCTTTTGACACCTTTAGAGGCAGGAGCTGAATGATTGAGCGGACCTGGGAAATCCAAACGCAATGTGGTATCTGTTGCATAACCCGATCCAGATCCAGACCCACCTACATGGACAGGGTTGCTCACGTTTTTGAAGGCGTCAGGAACATGATTTGCAGCAAAACCCATAATACGGAACCTATTATCCATTGAAGTGATACGCAAGTCTCTTATTTGATTTTGATCAAACCTTATTAGCAAAAGAACAAGTCACCTAACTTCCGCGCTATAAATAATATCCACAAACTAAAGGTATTTCTAAGCTAAAGATCCAAGGAAGAGTATTTCTAAGCTAAAATAGTAAGGTCAACTGTCAACAAATCCCAAGTAAATCGCACCCCCCGCTGACAAAACCTGAAGTATCCCGTCGATCCATTTGCTTATATTTTAATCTCAGACTATATGAATCAACTAAAGCACCCCATAAAAGTTCTAAAGGAATGCTCCAGTGCAGTCTCTTGAGTTTTTCATCCTGTTTCATGCAAGACACATGAGATTAAGTATAACAAGAAACTAACAAAATATAAATTATAAAGCTTTTGTACAGCTACTAGAAGTGATTTGAGGATAATAATCCATTTTTTCAAGAAAACAATCAAGATAAAGAAACTATATTTCCAGTTAATTAATCCTCTAAAATGGTTTTTTATTGTCTTTACATGCAATATACTCTCTTTGTAAATAGGTTATAATTAGACTAGAGAGGACTAGGATTGTTTTTACTTTCTTAACATACAATCATCTGCATGCCAATCAAACATCTTTTCTAAGAAATGAAAAGATTATTATATATTTATCTTATAAATAATCAAAATCTATGAATACAGTTCAACTCAAAAGAGTGAGTTAAAAAAATCCATGAGAAATTTTTGCAATAGTAACACAACAAGATTAATCTCCCTACTCAAAGCTAAGTAAGCAAAATCAATACTAATAACACATACTTACAGAAAGTACAAGCACTATACATACACATAAAAAATTACGCAAATCAATAGTATAGATCTGAAACAAAATTAAAGTAGATCACTAAAATAAAATAAATTCTCACAAAAAACGCATGAAAACAGGGATTAATAACACCAATAGAAAAGAAATAATACAAGCAGAGATGAAGATCCATTCTTTACTACCTCCTTTTCATCTTCCAAAATAAACAATTAAACAAATAAAACCAGAAAACATAAAACAAATATTCCACATCAATCATACAGCAGAAAAAACTATCAATAAGAATAACTAGCACATAAGCTGTAACCAAAGCACATAATTACACGCCACACGATATTTTATCTACATAAGTTCAAGAATTTACCAAAAACTTCCTTCGCGTTCTGCTCTGCTCCGATTAAACAACAAATCAACAACCGTTGCAACAATTAACCTATCATCACAAACAACAAATCAGCGAATTATCACATAAAACTCAAATTCAACAAACTAAACCTAAATTTCCAATCCTCAAAACTCAAATCGATCTCAAATCATGAAAACAGAGACATAACATACGAAATACACAAATCGATAACAATTGAACACGATTATGAAATTGAAACAGTCGATAAGAGAACTGAATAAGAAATTAGACATAATTTTACCTGGAAAATTGATTGATTTATGAAGAGAGAAGATGATTTAGGGCTTTTGAGGCGCCGGCTCATGATAGAGAGGACGAAATAAGATTTGTAGGTGATATATATACACCGATTGTGCGTGTGGAAATTTACTGATGAGGCCAAAAAAGTTAGCGCACGATAAAAAGATAGGGCGTAGGTTAAACAGCATGCTTTAATGCTATACAACCTTTTTCCTCAAATCCTTGACATATTTAAAAGGATGTATTGTATTTTCCTTATTAAAATCTCTATTTCTATTTTTTTAATACTAAAGGCATCTTCAGTTACGTTTTATATTGAAAACATATCCGATGATTTTCTCAAAAGACATTTTAATTTACGAGTATTGGATATTAACGGACCTAACTATTAGTTTTTGGCCGCTATCAGTTTCAACTTCTGAAATATGTGTTGGCGGTCCCAACTTTTATCATTTTGCCCATTAATGGACCGTCGTTAAAAAAGTTAACGGCGTTAACTTTTTTGTTGAATTTCATGTCGACGTTTTATGGTTTTTGATCGGAATAAGAATACGAGTCGATTGATATAAAAATTACATCGAAACAATTATCCAAACGACGAAATTTGTACATCCGGTTAAAGAACCGTTAGGTTTAAACAACCCGTTTTATGGTTTTGGAGCACCGTTTCGATGTAATTTTTATATTAATCGACACTTATTCTTATTCCAATCAAAAACCATAAAAAGTCAACCTAAAATTCAAAAAAAAAAAAAGTTAACGCCATTAACTTTTTTAACGGTGGTCTATTAATGGCCAAAATGATAAAGGTTGGGACCGCCAGCACATATTTCAGAAGTTGGAACCGGTAACGGCCAAAAACAATAGTTAGACCCGTTAATATCCAATACTCCTTTAATTTATGTAGTGTTGTTAGTAGTTTTTAAAGATCTTATAATGTGTCAATATTGTATATAGTATAGCAAAAACAATGTTTCATTGATATCATTTAAAATCAATTTGCTTGTTTTGTGTCTCATTTGAGAGAGAATTTTGAAATCATAATTTTATATTTAAAATTTAAATATATATATATATTAAACTATTATAATAATATTAAATTTATTTTGATCCTTTAATATTTATGAGACTTTTTAAAAATTTAAAAGTATTTGATTTGTATAAAACTGACGCTTATGAATAAAGTTTCTAATAACCTACAATTAAATACTTAGTATTTTTAAACATACATAATTTTTTATACGACATTGTTTTAAACAAAAATTCATCATAAAACCGAAAATTTAATTCTCTTCAATTTGAGTATAATATTGCTCTACTAAAAAAAATATTTTTTTTAAATAAATTTTGTGTTCCGGTTTTTTCACGGTTTTGTCTAAAAACCGATTGGAATTATCCGTGTCCCGTGAATATCCTTAAAATCACCACTTGAGCATTATGTTTTAAGTGTAACGCGGACACTAAACTAATTTGTATATATAAATGGACATGTTGACGGATTAGATAAATAATATGAGAAGATGGTAGAGAGAAAGATGATGTTTTTTTAGTTATATTCTGTTGTGTGAAAGATGCTTTAATAAATAAGAACTAAAAAGTTGTTTTTGTATATATTATGATAGCTAGAGATTATGTATATTAATTAAAAATTATAATATGATACCTTTACATAATAGTAATCTAAGTTTTTTTTAATTGTTTCTATATATTAAATTAAAGTCACTTAAATTTTTATTAATTTCAATAAAATCGCTCAATTTTCATGATGTACATGTTTCAGTTATATAGTAGATTTAACAAGTCAATTACAAAAGAAATTTATTTATTAGTAACGAGCATTCATGCATTTGAGGATCTAGAACAAACTTTCATGAGTATCGTAAACGAGAATTTTTGCTTATGGGTATCCTAAGTTTTGTTTAGAGGTATCATGATACTTATTACTTATTAGGTAGAAAAATGTATCATATCTTAATACTTAAACCGATGAAAATGACACTTCTCATCAAAAGTTGAAGGATATTCATAGATCCGCCTTTGAATTCATGTAAAACAACATCACTTAATAAAACATTTAAACATACATTAAAAAAATATTACATAGTAACAAAGATTCATATATGATCTGAATAGAACACGTAGCAAAAACTAAATAAGCTTAAAAAAAACTTTAAATGATTTTACTGTAAAGTTTTAAAAAGTTAGAAATTTCAATTCAAAATTCTACTTACTAAAATTGTAAATGTCACACTCGTCGATTTAATGTCTACGTTCTTAGATATAGTGATTGTCTTTATTTAATTGATTATTTAATTCCAACTCATGAAGGTACCTAGCCTCTTCATAAGACCAAATACATAATTGAACCATACAGGCCACCGTGTCGGGTACACCAAAAAAACACAAAATCCCATGTTTTTAAATTGATCAAAAGCAAAATGAATTAATTATCGTATTTTATTTATATGAAATCTATTGACTTTTCTTTATTTTCGTATAAGGAATAAACTTACTTTAGGTGACAAAACCTCTAATCCAACCCATTTTATGAAGTATTGACGTCTCATTCTAATCACTCGAACGTATAATTGATGAATATATTTATCTAATAAAACAAGGTTTTAGGAGACATCAAAGAGGGAAACTAAGAGAAGAAATAAGGAGATTTGGGAGAGAAATTAAGTGGTAGAGTTGATGGAGTCATGCTATTTAAAAATATATACAAATCTTTAAATATTAAATACTAGTTTAGTGTCCGCGCTACGCTCGGGAACACAACATTCAAGTGATGCTTTTAAGGATATTGATGAATGTTCCAATCAG
>JAOYNQ010000013.1:325878-339452 GCA_026259685.1 Tagetes patula
GTCCCGCTAAATTCGGTACCGGTACCGGTACCCACTTTTCTTAAAACTCGGTACCGGTACTAGGCGGTACCGGTACCCGTCCCGATCTCATCCCTATCTCCTACGTCGAAGCCGTAATATGTCACATATTAAAAGATGGAAAAATATCAAAAGTTAAAAATCAAAACAATAACCAAGTCAAAACCGGAGGATTCAAATCGAAAATATGTCAAAGTAAAAAACTGTTTAAGTCATCACAGGCCAAAAATGATAATTAGTTTAAGTAGGAGACTAAAATCGTAAATATGTCAAAGTACAAAAAAACTTTGAAAATCTGTCAATGGCATATTTGTAAATAACACAAAATAGAAGACTAATTAATTAGCAAGGTCATAACCGACCATGCTAATTAGAAAGAAAGTATATAAATAAGAACAAAACAACGACGATATTTGTGGCGATTTTTCTATTAGAAAGTATATAAATAAGAACAAAACTTTACGTTTCTAAATTGTTTAATTTTTTGTTTCAACGTGAGAACATGTTTACGTCATAACGTCCTACACATATTTAATACTCTTTTTTATCTAAACGTAATGCATGTACCCACCGCGCAACACGAGGGTATCATACGTTAATATTACTATAGTAACGTACATAATAAAGTCATAATGCGCCGTATCACACGAAAAATGGTAAAAAACTAGTTTTAACAAGTGAGAGAATAATTTAAGAATAGCTTGTGTAAAAATATTTGCCACTGAGTATTTGGGCACCTTATTTCTCCTCGATGATACTCGAATGAAGGGAACAAGAGACTACTAGGGAGGAAGGAGTGGGAGAGACGAGGAAGATGAGCTCCTCCTCGTCACCACCTCGCCGGAGGAAGCTAGAGACCTCCTCGTCTCCTCCTCACCTCTCCCCCTCACACCACAACCTCTTCCATGAGCTCTCAACCTCGTCCACGAGCATCCCCACTTCGACCCTCGCCTCCTCCTCGCCACCACCACTCCCTCCTCCCTTATGGTATTAGGAGCACTCATAATGTGATGTTGTGACAGAGTGAGCCTCACTAATAGGGTTGAGTTATGTCGCATTATCATTTTTCTCCTCTTCTCATATCTTTGAACACGGAGCACCCACCTTGTGAAACGGTGACAATGGAGATTTAAAAATTTCATAAAATAAATAAATAAAACATTTTCATTAATAATTAAAACTAAGAATTAAAAAAAAGTCTAAAAAATAGAATTAAAAACTTCAAATTAACAAAAAGAAAGTCTAAAAAATAAAAAGTAACGCGTCGGATCACAAATATAGTTGTTGATCGAATAGCTGTATCGTATCTATTTGTAAAAGCTATGTGGAGTATGGGTTTAAACTGAGAGATTTTATTAGTTTTTGTGTAGTGATTTTGTATATAATTTTAGGTATAATTTCATATATACCCCTACAAAGTTGTATAATATCATATTTACTCAAAGTACAAGTTTTTAATGCATATTGTACAATACTTTTTAAGCATGATTTGGGTAAATATGATATTATGCAACTTTGCAGGGGTATATATGAAATTGCCCCATAATTTTATGGTTTATATACGTGTTTTTTTCGATCAATATTTTTTTTATTAAAAACAATAATATTACCGTTAAAAAGAGGAAAATAGTTGTTGGAAAAGCAAAACAAGTCCACCTCCTGACGACGTACCTACCACGTGGCTGAGCTCACTAGACCACCTCGTCACACCCAGGGCGATATACTCACGAGAGAAGAAGGTTTCGTTGCCCACCTCTCTAGTGCACCAAATGACATTCTCTGTTCTCAAGTTTACTTAACTAGAGAAGAGAAGAGAAGAGAATAAATAACTTCATTTCCTTTATTTTCATTTTTCTTCTTTTATGATTTTTTTTCCTTTCCTTCTATCAATTCTTTCCGATTTGAAATGATTGATTTTAGCATTCATTTCATTTTCTCTTATATTCTCTTCTCTCCATTAAAAACCCATCTAACTTTTGTGTGATCTAGTGTTGGATGGCAACGATTGGATCCAAAATAAAAAAACCCTTATAAAATATGGTTGGATTCACTAAGTTGCCACAAATAACCTCTCTATGTCATCCCATTTGTAACATATATATAGTAAACCTTGGTCTAATACCATTTGTAACATTAGACTCTCTTACTAACTAATATTTTTTGCTTTTCCTAGCTACCATAAACTTAGAAATATATATGTTTCTTGTTGCATGAGCGAAGGATATTTTATTATTTTATACTCGTGATATCAAAATTTTGAATATGCTATGAGTCATGATTATCAAAGCGTATATCATTATTCGATTAATTGATTTAGATAATTTTTAGTTTATTATTGCCCTTACAAAGTATTAATAAAGATCTTCGTTCATAACGCCATTCGAAAAAGAATTAAAGAAATAATGTTATTGGCTCTCAAAATGATTGAGGGGCCACTCTATAATATATAAATCAAACATAAATAACTAAACATTCACTAGCTAAAGATGCAATGTTTTTATCCTTTTCAAACCAACAACCTTTTAGTTACTACACTTTAATCTTAATACGCTACACTCCAACCGGCCCGATCTCAATTCTTTGATGTGTAATTTTGATTTTGTAGGTACAACCTTTTTACATGAGAAGAAAGAAAAGATATATGCTAATGCTATATATTAAAAAGATTGTAGGGGACAATTAAGGTTAGTTAAATTTCATAGATGCCAGCGAATATGCCAAGAATAATTCCGTTTATTCTGTTGTCTCCCTCTTGGCACTAAAAGCTACACCTTTATATGTGGAAAGTTTTGAGCAGAAATTAATAATAATAATAATAATAATAATAATAATAATAATAATAATAATAATAATAAAATAATAATAACTATCAATCTACCATATATTTGTAATCTCTCATCACTGTATTACAACAAAATGAACGTAGGTTACACCGACCAAACTACCATATATCCTCGTGTCTCGTGTTTGTTTTTTTTCTACACTTTATTTGTGTTTGCAACCGAAATCCTAACAAGGATGGAGTGGAGCACCATTTAACGTACGTATATGGATACCATTAAGCTAAATGCATTTGATAAATTAACACTTAGTGTTACTCAAAATTTACGGGTCATATGTTTATCACACATATTCCATTTATTAACAACAGTATATATTTGAAACATATATGAATACAACAAAAAAAACTTTTACAAATTTAAAATTACTGATTTAAGTAATATAATTTTGAATAATACGTAAAAGTTATATTAATGGTTACTTAAAAAATACATGCTCTTGACTGATCAATGCTATTATGTGAGAAAGAAAACGAAGAACAAAGATTTTGCATTAAAATGTGGTCAAACAAATTTTTTTATATTGTTTATGTAATATGTATTCAATTGCTGTCGTTAGAATTTAGAAATGTGTATTAACAAGGTAAAAAGTAATATAATAAATTATGGTAAAATGTACATGTTTTTTTAACAACGTTTGATACTATCCCAATATCCGAGTGAGACTTCCCAAGACGAGATGTTAACCATTCATACTGATTTTAACACTCCAAGTTTTGATTCACTCAAGAACACTGTCAAGAATAAAAATCATCACTTGGGAAAACCCCCTTAAGTCGAAATTTGAACATGAGACCTTTAAAATTTCAAACTTTTATTCATCACTCTCATGCTATTCGACTAAAAGGCCAATTGGGCGAAGTAGACGTACGTATTTAATATTGTCACTTGGTCAATAGTCAAGCTGAATGGACATGAAATGAGATTGAGACATAATTGAATTAATTCATTTTATATGTTGTTAATTATTTTCAAATGACCCAACAGAATCACATAAACAAATCAGTATATATTATATATGATATTATATTAATAAAATTTCTTGAAGGAATATATACTATTTAATAAATGAAGGAAGAAAGAAATTGCACTAAGTTCTAACTCACAATCTCAACCACAGTCACTGCTGCAAACACCAGAAAAAGAACACCTCCAACGTATGCAATCACCTGTATAATAATACCAAAAAATTATAATAAGTAAATTCAGTTTACAATTTTTTAAAAAAAAATTCCAGAATTAACTAGTTGGGTTCAATAGTTGTGTTGAACGTGTCATGTCAAACGCAACTGGTTTAATTAACGTAACTACAACTTGTTTGCCAACTCCAACATAAAATACAAGAAATTTATAACTCATCAAGGACACACTTTTGTTTTCAGATGTAACAATCACCACCGTGGCACCACTAGATCATTTTATTAAAAAAATGTTGTTTGTCTTTCTGTCAGGAATATACAGTATATGTTTCTATTACTTGCACTAAAATTTATAATCACGTCCAGACCATTGTGGTTTTTGTTTTGGCAGTATTAGCATGCAGAATGTTTAACTTTGTTTGTAACTTTACATCTTTACCTAATTATTTGTCATTTAGTTGCTTTTATCGCCTAAGGAAGTGGACTCCATTTCATTTAATGATGATAACTAAGGCATATAGTTATGTTGTATGATGAAAACTTATGTTAATATACAACTGTTGCTATTAGCCTAATATGGCACCAAATGATGTTGAAATTACTAACCTTTTCTGATAAGAAAGTTCCAAGTAATGAGCCTCCAAGTACAGCTAACTGCTTATGGTCGTTAGAATTTAGAAGCAAACATCGGTTTCATAACATACCAAATATTCAAACACAAAAGTTAAAAAAAAAAGGTTGAAACATGAGAAAGTATAAACAAAAGATTAATATATGTCCTAAATTTAGAAAGTGATATTCCCTTTCAAAACACTAAAGATATCATATACCCATATATTCCATGGTAAAAAAAATATAATCAGTTTGTTATTATTACTTGTTTCACTGGATTATCGAAGGCTACTTTATGCGTTGAGATGATTCCTAGTAGTAAGTTTGTTTTCATATTTGTTTGCTCGGTGAAACATACTTAATATAAGTAAAGTTATTTCTTTGTTATAAATCTTGCAGACGGTGATTAACACTATTTAGTAAGTTAGAGATCGGTAACTTTTCATGTAAATTACCAGAGTTGCAAGCCCATGACCAGCTAATGCCCCACCAATGACTCCAAGGGGTGAAGATGCTGCAGCAAGAGCTATACAAAGACAACAGGGACATTATTATACAGCTGGCAAATATTCATTTAAATATATATTTTTTAATTTCTGTAAGAAGCATTTTAGTCAAAATAGCAAGACCTGTCACTTACCAATTGTGGAGAAAAATGATTTATCACCCCATTCAGCTACAAAGACTAAAAGGAAAGTGCTAATTACTGTGCTAGCTGCAGCCAAAATCCCAGCACCATTGCCCAAAACTTCAGACACAGCTATCTCAGCCTGGAACAATATATGCAAAAATTTGGTAGCCAATTCTTGTTTGTTTGCTTTGCTTACAAATGCTACAAGTTTAAACAACATTTAGGAAAACTGAAAATATACCTCCTTCTGTTCTTCTTCTGCTTTAAGACCATCACTAGAAGAGGCATCAAGCAATGTCGAAACGCCAAAATAAACCTACAAAAGATTCATATAACAGGTGTAATGATTTCAAAGATTGTAGTATTTTATCTTACTGAATATTGATTTCACTTTATACCAGAAGCAATGCTGCAGCAATATCATCAATTGGCAGGTCCATGTCACCGAATCTGCATTAAAGATAGTAACCTGAGATTACCATCTACTAAGATCTACAAGGAAATAAAAATGATTAATAAATAGTGTAAACCTGAAGGGAAGGATTTCATCTACATAGTGAAAAGTTCGCCCGAGAACAACAGATATGACAGTCATTACCCTGATCAAGAAACAAAATATTTTCACAAAATATGAAATGAAAACTCGAACTTCACAAAAAAAATAGGCATGAAGAAAGAAAGATTTGCATGATATCCATATGCAAAGTATTAGAGACCGATTCGCGATGGTCAATCTCCCCAATGATTTAGCCTTTTGTAGTAGGCAAACACACCCAAGATTTTAGATAAGAAAAACAATAAGTTTGTTCCAGTTTTCTATTCTACCTTTTCATCAACAAAACAAAGGCCTTTAGGCCCTTTATAAGGCTTACAATAACTAGAATTACATAACATTGAGGAAAATATCAGTAAATGCAAAATAACCAACTACGTACAACCAGCAATGGAAAACAAGGGAATTAGAAATATCAATAAATAAAAGGAACGTGGGATGTTGAGGTGATGCAATCTGCATGCATCAGGTGGGTATGAGGGTGAGCTACATGGGACTGTATCACAAAGACTAGAACTTTTAGAACAAAATAAATTACACCAACATGCAAGTTTTGTATGTTACTTGCATGTGGTTAATGCTTTGGTATAACAAATTATATCACTAATGCAAATGTAACTTATATCACTAACCCAAGTGCACCAAAAGTCCCCAGGAAGACAACTGCAGCAGAGTTTCGAGCTGCTAAAAGTGCCTGCAAATGTGTTGTAGAATATTTTGTCATAAAACTTTGAAACTAGAAGAGAAGAAATAGCTTTTATATGATTCATTTACCGCTATGAAGAAGGTTTTGTCTCCCAGTTCAGAGAAAAATATTAACAGGAATGCCTGAAAAAAGAATTAACTTTAATTTTTGTTTGTAAAGGAGGATCACTTTCATGTGTGTTTGTGCCTGTAATGTAAACAATATTGATATAATGACACAAAAAGAAAGAAAAAACAGCATAAAAAACTTGGGACAAGTTTTAGTTATGTCATGAGTGGTAGGGAGATTATACTAACTGAAGCAAAACCTGTGCTTAAATCACTGAGATCTCCAAAAAATGAGCTAGACTGCATTAAACTAACAACATCTGAACCAGCAAGGGCAAAATCGGCATCATGAAGAGTTAAAATCCCGAAAAACAGCATGAATTTCAGGTAGCTGTCCCATGACGTATCAATTGATATGTTTTTAAAAGGAAGTGATGTTTTTGGTATCAATTTAATTCTTGAACATGATTTCTCTGAAGTACTGCATTCCCAGTCATCCATATTGTGGGCCAGTTTTGTTGGTTCGTCACCATCCGAACGAAGTGCCTTAAAATCCAAACGCACATTACACATGTTAAACAAAAATCATATCCTAAAAAAGGCATTTTCTGATCAAAAGCTGTATTTTGAATGGCATAAAATGCACTTAAGAAGGGACTAACATTCAAATGTGTTGTTGAGAGGTGAAATTGTCTGAAACGACTATCGTGTAGTTTGATGCCACGTTGCCTGCAGCAAATGCGAGCTTTGTGAATTGTAGCAAGCTACTCAAGTTTCAACTGGTTAATACATGAATTGAAGTATATATATAATCAAAATTGCCGCAATTGTCAATTTAGGAGCCATGAAAGTGGTGAGCAAACTTTAAAGCTAGCATTACAGATATTGGTCCTAAATTGTGGGTATTAAAAAGTATTAACATCAATTGAAGGGTAAATTAAAAAGTTTTCCCAAAACCTAGTTATCGGAAATTGCATTGCAGTGAATCATCATCAAAACGATACCTGTATAAAAGACGAAATTGAGAAGTATGAAGAGACGATGGGAAGTTTTTGATAGGTTTAGTGGAAGAAAATGAGGTCATCTTCCTCGATACAAACATGGTCTCTGATGAACAGAGACTTGCCATGCTTCGCATCCTTTCAACCAGTTTCACCTCACTATGTGTGTGTGTGTGGATGTTGTTGATTTCAATTGGGTTTCGTTTGTTATGGATAACGAACGCAGCAAGACAGACCGTTACTTTCCCACGCCCCCGTCTTTTTTTATCCCACTGTTGATTGTACTTTGCGCATCACGAATGATACATAACTTTGGTTTTAAACACTTTTAACTTTTATCTTTTGGTTTCTATCGATTCAACTTTTGAATTTGTGTTAACGGTTTTAACTTTTATCACTTTAACAACCAACAGACCGTTTTTTTCGAATTCAAGACCGATGTTTTACGGCTTTTGATCGAAAATAGAATACAAGTCGATTGATATAAAAGTGACATCGTAACGGATGTTCCGAACGACGAAACGGTGCTTCAATCGGGTGTTTAAACCTAACGGGACTTCAGTCGGATGCAAAAATTTTGTCTTTGGAGCGTCATTTTGAGATAACTTTTATAACTATCGACTCGTATTCTTGTTCAGATCAAAAGCCCTAAAACATCAATCTTGAATTCGAAAAAAACTTAACGGCGTTAAAAAATTTAACAAGGCCTGCTGGTTGACAAAGTGATGAAGTTAAAACTGTTATCAGACAAATCTATATTGGGACATGTAGAATTAAATATTATACTATTGTAGGAAGTAAGATTCTATTTTGAGTTTTGAGCCCAAAGGAATGATAACTTAAAAAAGGGTCAATTTAGTTTACAAATTAAGACTTTCCGTTACTTCACAACAACAAAAAAGAACAAGCCAATGTATATATATAGTAATTATATTTTCTTACAATGTAAGATTCAAACAAGTCACTCAATAATTAAGAAAAAGACTGAATAGATAAACCACAAAAGTTTAGTTATCCATAAAAAGAAAACTGAAACAAACAAACATTCTTGATATAACAGTTGATGGCATTTTATGCAACGATAGATAAAATTTGTATCTCTTTTAGAACGAAAACGACAAAGAAGAAACTAGCGGCGGCATTGATAAAATATGAAAAGAGAGAAACGACGTTCTTGATCACCAACATTCATAAAGCTTAATGTCAACGCGAAGTCTAAAGTAAACCTCCCCCTCGAATGAGTCTGTCATGATGGTAGCCACACCTCTAGTCATGAAGAAATCACCCGTTCCACCAATAACGGAAATGTCTCTTGTTTTGTTCATCAAAGGGTCAGCTCCTGCAAAGTTAATGCTACCCCTATGGGCAGTTGAATTAAAAACAAACGAGAACCCAAGCCATGCAGTAAAGATTTCTTTCTTGTCATAGATATAGAACCCTTGTGCTCGTCCAACAGGAGGCGAGTGCAAGTTGTTGTCTAATGTTATGGGATCATCAAACACAACCAAGTTCCCAAAGTGGTTGTTGTTGGCTAAAATAGTGTGATTACCCCAAGCGGGTGCACCTACAATGGCAGCGGTTGCATTCTTGAAGTTTTTGCCATTATATACAATGTCGTGAAAGTAAAACACCATTTCTTTACAAGGACGACGAGAGCGAATGCTTTTTCTTGGTGAAGCAAAACATCCTAAAATGAGAAAGAAAAAGATTGTTAGGAAAAGAGTTGAAATTTGATGCTTGGATGTCATTTTGGTAGAAGATTAGAAGAGAAAGAAGAATGTTTATGAAAAAAGTTGTGAAGATAAGTGTTGTTTAGGCATCCTTATATAATGTATTAAAACACTTTTTAAATGATGGAATCTTTTACCTATAGTCTCCCATTCTATGACTTAAAGTCTAAGATTATTCATCATGATTCGTTGCACTAAACAATGGGTCCACTTTCCCAATATCCACCTATTACAACTATGCATTTCACACATAGCAAACATATCAATTTCAAAAAGAATATAACGTGGAATTAATGAAGTTTGTTTTGAATCATGTTAGTATTCAAATAGTGTTTATTGATCCACATGATAACTCTATTAAATTTATTTGTTTTAATACCATTAGCAGTTTCGATTTTATTCAATAATTTTGATCCTTTTGGTTTTTTTTTCTAACAAAAATGATCATAAACACTAACTCTATCCAATTTTCCATATGCGGAGTAAAATTGTCATTTTTCTCACTCTTTTTGACATGCGACTGAATAAAAATGTTAACCTACAGATAAAGAGGGGGAATGACATTTTTACCCCTTAAATACAAAGCGCGTAGGAGAGATTTAATGGAAAATTAGATGAAGTTAGTGTTGTGACCATTTTTGTTAAAATATAAAATCACAATGACCAAAATTGTTAAGATGAGACTAAAATTGTTAATGGTATTAACACACAGTGACCAAAACTGCAGTTTACCCCTTTGTAAATCTAAATAATACTCCGTATATATTATGGACATTAGTGCAAAAATATACACGGGTCATATCTTACCTTTAGTTAAGCTATTTCACTGAACACCTGAATAACTGAAAATGATTTTAATTAGTACATTATAAATTATAGGAATTTCAGAGTCTATCAATGAAGTTTTCATTGATATCATCCACGGATAACAATGGTGTGCTAGCTTCACGAAATCATCGTCAATGTTGCCTTAGAAATCAATTGGTATTTTTGGTTTATTAACAAATAAATAAAATAAAATAAATAGTCTTAGTAAGTTTTTTTGTGGATTTTGACTTTATTGGTTGATGATCCAAGGTTTAAGATATTACGAATAAAAGTTATTTAAATTAATAGTAGTGCTACTAATTTCCGCGTTTATAATTTTTAAACATATTTAGTGAGATATATCATTCATCATCAAGTCCTTACTGCCTTTAAAAAAATCATCAAGTCCTTACTGATTATGTAACAAAATATGTATATGAGAAGATGTGGTACCTGTAATAATCCTTATCGAGTTGCCAATAATTAATAATATCATCATTCGATCAACTTCTATCCAAAGAATTAGGTTACCTACAAAGATAAGCAATGATTTTCCAATATAAATATTCTTATATCCTCAACTACTTAATAATCATTCCAAGTTGGATATTACCCTTTTATGTTTATTACTACTAGTGTAATACTCGTGTGTTACTTTGACAAAATAGTTAATTAGACCGCTAATGATGGTTACCGAAACATTTAAGAAACTTGGTTATTATTTTAAAAAAACTCTAAAAAATAAAAAAACTATCAACTGTTAGGATGTTTCCCAATAGCTATTAGAAATGACGGTTATGTTATACTAAAAAGTTTTGAATATAACGTGGAGCCCCCTGCTTTTTGTCTGCAATTAACAACTCAAGATCTGTGAATTGAATTAGGTCAGCCAACTTACTCTAACTACTCTTTCTTTCACTTTCAGTTTAATTTGTTGCTTCATCGAGTTCTATTTTTATCTTATTTGATAATTAATTTGTTACAAGTTTTGGTGAGATGTGTCCTCTTAATTGGATCAGTTCAATACATATGTATATTACTCAAGAGGCAAAACAACAGAAATAGGCTTATTATTTAATTATATCATCAATTGTATATATATGTTTTTGAGTTGATTAACTTTAATTTCATAAATGTCATTTAACCTTTTACCATATGAATATACGATCAACCAAAACCAACGCAAATGATGATTCTCGATTCAAAAGCTTGAAAACTTGTCTAATTAAATTATATATAGGAAAATTCTAGAAATGATAGCATGACAAAAAAAACTCTCATTTTATCCCATTTAATGAAAAGTTCTAAAAAAGTCCCCGGCCCCTTACTACTCGCCTACGTCTTTGGAGAGTCCGACGAATATTTTAGTCTTGAGACGCATATATATATATATAAGAGTGAGACGTATGTATAGGAGTTAGCCGTCTATGTTCGTTTTTTTAAAAAGTAACCATTTTATTTAAATTTTGGCACCGATATATCGTAGGCGAGAGCCCATATACCGGGATTATATATCGGATTCGGATGCCTATGTTCGTATTTAAAAAATAATAATTAAGTGTTTGGTTTTATTGACTATGAGTATAGGGCGCCACTCATACCAATGTAGACGTCTATGTCTTTTTTGAAAATGACGATTTGAAAAAAAAAATCCTTTTTAGGGGACATTTTGAAGAAAGTTTTGCTCATGGGATATTTTGAGAATTTTCTAATTTAAATTTTATTTTTTTATCTAGTTAGAACATTTATGGTAGCTTTATTATGCTCATCCATATAATTAAACTAAAACCATTATATTTTCTTTATCTTTCAATTAAATAATACTTTTTCATTCTCGATTATCTACTCACAATCATTTTTAAAAGATACTCTTTATTAAAAGTTTATGCGAGTAAATGAGGGAATCCTCAAATATGTATGTGGGTGAAATGTAGATTTTCGATAATCTTCTTTCTCCTTCATTCTCAATCATTTTCTAAAATTGACAAGTTCATCACGTACACAAACAGGATAGGAACATGAACCTAGTGTGAATGCTTTTACAAAACCAAAACTTCTTTACTAGCTAGTAGCTAGATGAGTTTATCTTCTTTAACGTACTAACTATAACTAAGGATTAATTTAACGATCACAATCCGATCCCTATGGATTCAATGTCCACGATCTTTGTATACGATCTTTGTTCTTCACCGTCGATAATTAAATAAGTCACAATTCAACCTAACATGCATTTTCACAAAAAAAGGTTAATTTGGTGACTCGTGTTGTTTTACTTCAATTTTGATCTTTATAATCCATATGGTATTCATCTTTGGGACAATTTGTATAAGATATGTATATATTTTTTAAATTTGTAGCTAGTAGATCCAAGTTAATATATATATCTTTGTAGCACATTGTGTGCGTATGAAGGGAGATGTTTAAACTTTAAATAACCAGACATGTTTCAGATCATGATCGAGTTGGTTACCCAATTCTGCACTGCTTTCTTATTCAACTCTGTCAACTTGTGGGGTTTTATTTTTTTTTTTGATTGGTTGGGGTGGGAGTAATGAGGTACGTACGTGTTGAAAATGAAAGAGGATGTAAACATATAAATCAACAAACAAAAACAAAAGAAGAATATGTATTGACATGTATTTGTATTTAATTGTGTAGATGGCTATAAGATTGGCCGCATAATCCGAGTTTCGCTTATGTGTTTTGGTTACACTCGTTAAAGGAAAAAAGTTTAATGTCTCGCATGTTACTGTGTAAAGTCGTATTGCATCAGTGCATCACATATTAAAAGAGAAATATATATTCAAACTTAGATGTCAAATTATAACTAAGTGAAAGCCATCGAGTCCAAGCCGTAAATATGTTAAAATAGAATAGATGTCAAAATAGTACGTGGATATGTCAAAGTTGAGTTAAACGCCAAAAGTGTAAAATTGTTAGGATAGAATGACTAATTTAGTACTTTGGAGTATGACTAATTTTAACATTTATTTAAACAAAATATGGTTCGTGAAGTCATTTGTTAAAATGCATGTATGTACATACATTTCGTGTTTTTGTACATGCAAGTAATATGAGTGCATCTTTGAATTTAAACAAATGAATTTAAAAATCATATATATTTTTTAAATATATGTTAAAATTAGTTGAATTACAAACATTTTGGTTAATTTATTTTATAATAAATACAATAGTTAAAGCGATTCATACGTTGTTCTCAACTTAAAATGTGTTCTCAATAGAAGGTGACCAATATCCCTAAGTTTTATTTTCATACTCTATCAAATACAAACCGACCAATACACACTCATAATTTGAGAGAATTGAAAATATAACTAGTTTTAAAAGTTCAAGATTCTCGTAATATTTGAGTATCAAAATGTAATTAGTGTTCTTATTATATATTATCATAGACTAGTTTAGTGCCCGCGCTACGCTCGGGACACAACATTCAAGTGATGCTTTTAAGGATATTCATGAACGTTCCAAT
>JAOYNQ010000013.1:339552-350225 GCA_026259685.1 Tagetes patula
ATTTTTAGTTTTTTACCTGAAAAAACAAACATTTTATAAATAAACATAACAAAACCAAAGTATTAGAATTACATACCGTAATCGGCCGTAATACTTAACCAATGAGACGTGAAGCTCTCTGAGCATTCTTCATAGCAAATTGATTGATCACATCTTCACAGTTTATATTGTCAAATATCTCATTCTCGATAGATATCCGCGACAATCCGTTAAGTCTTGTTGGGACATTGTGGATCGTAAGTAAGATTTTAGTAGTTTCAACTTTGAAAAACTTCTTTCTGCAGATGCCACCGTCATTTTTTATAAACCTTAGAAAATAGAAATCTAAAGTACAAAACAAGTTAATAATAACAATTACCTCGTCGCTAACCTCTCTAGTTACTTGAATTCTTGACTCCAAAGATCCAAATCGTCGCTACTCCGCTAGTTCCTAGTCGCTATCTGCTCACCTACTGGCCGCTGCTGCTGTTTTCTTCACCATCGACAAAAAAATAGAGTTTTGTGGACTTGTTGTGGACTTATGGCTATGTGGGCTTTTAGTGAAACTAATGGGCTTTTGAAAATAAAAAGCAGTGGGCTTTTGTGACAAATTCTCTAGCCTACATATAACTTTTATAAAAAAAAATTTATAAATTTTTTAAAAAAAAATTTTAAAAAAATTTGATGCCCCCGTCGAGCGGGTACCCTGTGTGGTCGCACACGGTGCACCCCCTCTAAGCCGGCCATGCTTTTGAGGGAACCATGAAGCATCATTCACTAAATCACCAAACTCTTAAGTTACTTTCAAATCAGTTTAAATGCGGAGAACCCATGTGCAACATCTTGATAGTTAAGTGGTGTGTCTCAACCAAAAAGCTGAGATTTAAATATTGTAGGATGCAAGTTGTGATGTGTTTGTCCTATTAAGTATAAGAATTGTTACTCAAGAAAATAAACCTATCATAATCGACAATGAGGTTAACGGTTTGATGGTTTGAGTTGTGTATTTCTAGCGTTTTGTCTACCAAAATCATCCTCAACTAGCAATGCTATAATCAATTTTTGTCATTGTAACCTTTTAACTAAGTTCACACGTGTCGTCCTTGTGTCTATTAGTTATTTAGTTGTGATTTTTTTATAGATAGACATGTTATAAAAACCAAACCGTATATCGGTATATGTAATCGAAAAAAATCAATCCGGATTATGAATTTGATTTTCGGTTCAATTAAACATGCATCCAATTTGGTCTATTTGTTTAACGAAGAGTCCAAAAATATTTCATACACAATAAACTGAACCAAATCTCGTTAAAATACCGATATATGACTCAACACCTTGGAGTAATTTTTTTTACTGTATGTACTGCTAGGAACCTGCCCTTGCATTCAATAATTGTGTCGAAAGCAAAAATATCATAAACAATGAAAAAATGCAAAAAGAAAAAAAAAAGGACCAGAAAACGACGTTTCCACCATCACCTCATAAGTCATAAGTGACAAACAATATGATTGACAAAATACATCCCATTCACTTATTTACATTTTTCATCAATCATTCTTCATCCACAAAATATATTTACCCATTCTAATACTATGGAGTAAAAACTATAGAACTTTTTCTCTCAAAATATATGTATAGAAAAAAGCGTTACCCAACTTGAAACCTCGCTTTATTTTCTGGACAAAGTATTTAGACGGAAGATGATGGTAAATATTTATGTATTACGTATAAAAATACAAATACGTAGGGGTATGGAGAGTGGGAGACAAGTGAATGAGAATGGGCCAATTATGGGTTTGGGTGGTGTAATGACTACTAGTGCGGTGGATGCACGTCACCTACCATCGCATTCCCCCATCGTCATTATCACCACCCACCCACCACCCAACCCCACCTCACCCTCACCCTCACCCTCACCCATTTATTTACAACATTATTATCTCCCTCCACCACACAATCCCAATTCAACATCCAATCTACTCTCCACCACCCATGTCAACCACCGTCGCCGCTAAACCAGGTAGGAAGTTTCCGCCGCTGTGCTGGACACGCGACGAAGCACTCGTCCTCATCCAAGCTTACCGTGAACGATGGTACGCTCTCCACCGTGCCTTTTTAAAAAACCCTGATTGGGACGCCGTCGCTGAAAAGGTAACATCATCTTGCCCTGATGTCACACCGCCCAAAACCTCCGCCCAGTGCCGCCACAAGATGGAGAAGCTCCGTCAACGCCATCGTGCTGAAAAGCAACGCGCCTCCTCCTTCCCTGGCGGTCGTTTTCATTCAACGTGGTTCTATTTTGAAGCTATGGAGGCTATGGAAAAAGGGCCTGATGCGGAAATTGCTAACAACAACAACAACAATTCGTCGGAAATTGGTAACGGAATTGCTGTTTCAGATCATCGGAGTTTGAATCCGGGTCGTGGGATTCGATTTAAGCCTTCACATGTTCAGAATTTGGTGAGTTTAGCTGCAACCCCTGTTATTCAAAACCCTAATTTTGAATCTAGGGTTTCAAATCCGTATATGAGTATTTGGGGCAATCAACAACCAGATGATAATGAAGAGGAAGAAGAAGAAGAAGAAGAAGAAGATGATGGGTATCTTGTTGATTATAAAAACCATAAGCATAGGATAAAGCCTTCTCAGCAAGAAAGGAAATTTAGCAAAGTGGTTCATGATCATGAAGTTGATGATAATGGGGAAATGTGGGTGAAAGTGCCTCGGACATCGAATCAGTTCCAGGGGAAGGGTAATTTGAAACAGGGGAAGAAGAGAGGTGGGATCCATGAAGTGGTGTCTTCAATTAAGGTGTTGGGAGATGGGTTTTTGAAAATGGAGAAGATGAAGATTGATATGGTTAGGGAGATTGAGAGGGTGAGAATGGAGACGGAGATGAAGCGAAACGAGTTGATCTTGGAGTCGCAGAAACAGATTGTGGATGCGTTTGTGAAGGGTGTGATTGAAACCAGGAAGCAAGGAAGAACAAGAACAGGAGCAATGGCGGATTGATTATTAATTGATTGATATAGCAACAGATGTATGTTTAACTAGTTGTTCTTGCATTGAATTGAATAATAATGTGGTTTTATTAGTTGAAAGATTGACATAGGTTTGGTTAGATGTAAAAATATTTCTTCTCATGTTTTGTGGGTTATGTGTTTTAGTTACTTCACTTTCGCTGTTGCTTGTTTTAGCATTAGCATCATGCTTTATGTTCTTCATGTATCAATCTAATCAAGAAGGTGTTTATTCATACATGTCTAGCTCATCATCATGTTGGAATTTAGTAGAGTTTAATGTTAATAATCATAATTTGGTTTAGTAGTTAAGTAATTGGTTTGGTTTTGGTTTAGTATCCCACACTTCTTCTCATAAAAATTTGGTAATTTCATATAATAATGTCTTTAGAACTAAAAAAATAAAATGTTGAAGATGTTCTTTAGGTGGAATAGAATAAGGGTTGTGTAAATAAATCACCTCACTAAGAAATATGGAGGAAAAAAAATGTTTTATGTGTTGGTTTGAATCCTGCTTAGCCATAAATTCAAGAAAAAAAATAACAAAAACTTGATGAAAACTAACATGCAAGGGAACAAACTTTAAAACCAGAGTATTATTATTGTTGTAGAATAATACAACTCACACTTAGACTTATTTATATATTACTAAGCTAAAGGTCGATAGTAACACTGGCCATGTGTCACTACTACATTATTGCAAAACTTTTGTTTTGAATATTTTTTACAAAATATTTAGTGGTTAAATACCTAACTACAAGTAATTTCATTACAGATCACAAAAATGGACTTTGGCCTACAGGTTGTGCGTTGCTTTTAATGTCCCTAACATCCCAGGTTTGAAACTTGCAAGAGACATTTTTTCATCTTCTTTCTTACATTTAGTTTAGAAATTGAGACAAGTAAGTGGATTGGTATAGTGGTAGGCGTGGTGTTTGTAGTCTACAAGACCATGGTTTGAATCCTAGTTTTTCTTTCTTTTTTTTCCTTCATTTTATTGTTTTTACATTTTACTTGTCTTCTCATTTAATATATTTACAACTCTAACTTTTATTATATTTTTCCATTATGGGTGTCCAACTATGTTGATTTTTTAGTCGCATACAAAAGGTACCATGCGACACACGAATGTAGTTTGCTAGTTACAAAAAAATGTACAACAAATAATAACTACTAACTAATATATTTAAAAAAAATACTTCCTCTTAGTTGAAGCGGAGAAAATCAAACGGTAAACAAATTATTACGTTGGATAGATAGGCAGCAGACAATCATCTTGTAGGAGAAAATGCATTGTTTAGGACATAGAACATTATATTGGACGAACACACCTTAAAAGATGACAACGCATCCCATCGGATGAAGAGGCATCTTTAGCATGATACACGAAATCATGTAGAACATGCGTCCAGTAGGATGAACAAACAACCATAGGGTAAGCTGGCATCCATGACATGCATCCTAAATGACGAACATGTAGCACGTAGGATGATGAGCCATCTGAAAGATAGGCATCGTGAAGAACAAACTAACATCCGTAATTATCATCGTCCACACCAACTAACAAACGTTGATCCACAACATAGTACTATAAATGTGAGTTTACTATTCTTATTTAGTATTTGGCAATTACAACAACCATAGTTCACTTTTCTTATTTAGTACTTGGGTTGGATCAACAGCATGCATTGTTAAAAGGACACGTTGAATACATACAACTCATGTGACGATTGAGACCTATGCAACATTATTTCCATCCTAATCTTTCAACTTTCTATCCATTAGTTTAAACAGCTCAAACCACCCTAATTTCATTTCAATTAATAATATTCCAAAATCAATTACAAGAATGTAACATAAAATCTTAACATGTATACTAAATTTCACTACTTATACACATACATGTTCGGGGTTTTAAGATATATTAGTATGGGGCGTACGGGCTCACTACCAAAAGCAGGGGCGTGCAAATCCATCTTGACCCGAATCCCGGCACCAACCAACCCATCTATCTTGCTACCTCTACTTTGCACCAATAAAATTTTTAGTTTTCATCAAATTAGTGCAGGTTCACTACCATAAGCATTTCTTTATTGATAAGAGAGACGATGAACATAAGGGCAGACGTCACCTGCAAGAAACATACGATATACCTATGTTTTGTAGCAAGGCTGCTTGATCACAGGTCGCGACTCGCTTATTCCATGTAATTATCTTCGTTGCCATTGTACAAGAATAGCTAGCTAGCTTACCTAAATAAATACGCTTGTGAATAGCTTTTCTACAAGGACCATCTCTGCATATTAATCTAAATCCATTCTTACACAATAATTGATAAGAAGTGTTAAAAAGTTTAGTGTAAGATAAAAAAAGAGTAAATGTAGATTGTCCCCAAAACAAAAACACTATAACTGATATGTAAATTACACAAGCGTGATCATAAAGAGTGCTTGCTACTAATACAATTGTTAATCATCTAAAAAACGCATCAAATTCCAACTCATTCAATCCTTTAGTCATCAAGATAATAATTAAGAGCAACCTCAAATGAAAATGATAAACCAAGGGAGGCCAAGGGTCCAAATTGTTACCTTAACCCTTTAGTCACAAAAATCAGATAAATAAATAAAGACATTCTTGAATTGAAACGAACAAACAGTTATACAAAACGCTAAACCAAGGGGGGTCAGAATATTAACCTTAATCGCTGAGTCAATCAATGTACGGTCGAACTCGACCTGACGGTTCACATCCACATATTATGACATGAAGCCATGTGATCTTAATGAAAACAGTCTGGTCAATGCAATAACCAACGCAGAGTCAACCAACGGAGTATTTTTTTATAAAGAAAATGAAACTAATAATTCGAAAAGCATGACATGTATAATCTTAGTCCAGATACAGAAACATAATATCGTTCGTTCGGAGTGCCGTTACGAGGTAACTTTTACATCAATCGATTTGTATTCTCCTTCCAATCAAAAGTCCTAAAACATCGGTCTTTAATTCGAAAAAATTTAACGGCGTTAAGTTTCTTTTTAACGACGGCATGTTGGTTGACAAAGTGATAAAAGTTGAGAGTGTTATAACACAATAGTTTGGGTGTTAGCTAAATTAATTGTTGATCCAATTCAGCACTTGAATACACACGCGTGCACATGCACATAACACAATCCCACGCACATATAAATATAGACATTATAAGGAATTATTTTACCCATCAGTACAAAATGCTATAAAACTTTCATGGTTATGCAATTAGTGTATAGTTGCTAATACATGAACTATAATTCTTAATAATTCAACAAAGTGGTTACTAAAATATTTAGTGATGAAGTTATTAATTAATAGAAACATTTTATATGCTCACTCTAGACTAGCCGTGCACAAACCGGGTTTTTTTAAGAACCGGTTCCGGTTTTGGTGAACAAAGTGAAGAACCGGGTAGGGTCGGGTTCGGTTCCGGGTATGATCGGGTATTTGACCGGGTTTTGACCGGTTTAGCCGGGTTTTTTCCGGTTCCGGGTAGGTTCGGGTCCAGTTTTGACCGGGTTGAGGTGGAACCGGTTCCAGCGGTTCCGGTTCGGTTCCGGATACGGTTCCACTTTCTTGGAGAAACCGAAACCCATGTGTACCCTACGGTTCAGGTACACCGGGTCGGTTCCGGAACCGGTTTTTTTGTGCACGGCTACTCTAGACGTACGATGCTAAAAGCCCACTTTGCAAAAATGAAACCTGACCCACATTCCTGACTCAACCCAACACATTGAAAGAAAGACACGTGCGTTTCATGCATCTAAAGGTAATAAAACCTTGACCAATCTCAGCCCTTCAAAGCAAAGACTCACTTAAGGTGCATCGATAAATAGAGACAACAAAATAACCGACTAATATTCCTCAATCGACATATCATAACACCATACACCCAATCACATGACATAAATTACATAACTTCTATAAATAGCAGATAAAGGGGGAGAATTCCCCTACTCTCTCACTTTTACTTAATTACCATTTTGCTACTTGTTAATCTCTCTCATGTACTGATTCTCACATCAGATAGTTAGTTATTATAGATGTATTAATCTATTAACATGTCCTCCTCCGGCTTTGTTACACACGATTTGACGCTCTTAAACCTACTCTAATAATCCATGGTTGTTCAAGTGATTCAAAAAGTTTATTGAAATGTAAGAATCAAAACAAAAAAATAACACCTGCAAAAAGTGTTCTCCATTTTCATTTCTTAATTAATTTCATGAAAGCACTTGGATATCAACCTTAGGTTGTTCTCCATTAGAATTTGGACAATGTACTCTCATACCACCACTTTGATCACCCTCAATTTCCATTTCTTCAGCTTGATATGTTGAATGAACTCCATACAACATATAAACCAAAGTTACCAAACACGTCCACACACCAAACCTCTCGTATGATAACTTTCTCAAAGTGCCCATTAAAAATACATTCAAAAATATCGAGAGTGCAGCAGGCCATGGCATGAATGGCACCTGCCACTCATGATCTGGCCTATCGCGATTACCACCAAATGGCATCAAGTACTGGAAGATTGCGGTTGTAGCGATCACACAAATGCCAAATAGTGGCAATCCCCATTTTTGTAGGTGGGTGAAGTTCCATGATATGGAAAAACCAATGGATGCACTTGAGAGGATCAAGAGGAAGAGAATTGTATACATCGGTGGGTTGTTGATGTTGATGGCATAGCGGTGGTAGATTAGCGCATTGGCCACAAGGTAGAAAACCAAGAGGGTACCGATTGAGATCATCTCTAGTACAATGTTAAGCTCTGTGAATAGTGCTATGGATGCTTGACAAATCCCTATATGATAACAATAATCAAAGAAATTATTTTCTTAGAACTTCCATGATCAACTGTGTTTTAATGAAATAAAAATTAATGATTCCTTTAGTGATACAAATCTTTCAAAAAGAAGGAAAATGAAGGGCACTTAACTAAAAAGATTGTTGCTATAATTAAAGCCTTCAAGATTTTTGAAAATTAATTATTGGCTGCAAACTTCCATCAACTGTGTTTTAATGGAATAAAGGTATATGATTCCGGCCTTTAATGTATATATATATGATATAAATCTTTTAAAAAGAAGGGCACTTACCTAAAAATACTGTTGCATTCTGAGGGGTACCAGTTTTAGAGTGCACCTTAGCGAACCAAGATGGCACTAGTCTAGCACGACCAATGACACACAAATACCGAGCTTGGCCAAGCATTGCTACCAGAAGGGATGCCACAATTCCCAAACTAGCACCTGTTCCAACAATGTTGCTCGCCCATTTCCACCCAATGTTTTGGAAAGCGACGGAAAATGATGCGCTACTTGATATCTATGAACAACCATTTGAAGAATTCCTATTTATAAGACACCAAATCCAACTAAAATCACTTAGACTAGCTAATCATTCTTCGATCTATTTCACTTTCAGTATTGATTAATTACTTGATCAGTTCTATTAATTAGTTATAAATATATGTATACAATCGATCTTTTAAGAAAACAAGAGTTGGCCGGTTACCTTGTTATAAGGAAGCATCATGCATAAAGACAAAGCCATAAGGCAATAGATCAAAGAAACAATAAGAACTGAACCAACTATGCCAAGCGGAAGGCTCTTTGATGGGTTTCTGATCTCTTCAGCCATTGTGGAGACCGAATCGTAGCCTATGTAGCTAAAGTAAACGATGGCCGCGCCATCTATGATGCCTTTGACACCATTAGGAGCTAACCCTGCTGGCTGGATTAAGTTTTCTGTGCTCCCATAGCATATACCGGCGACTATAATGAATCCAAAGAACACCACATGAAATATTGTCATTATAATGTTCAACATAGAGCTCTCCTTTGTGCTGAAAATAATTATATGCAAAGATCAATACAAGTTATTGAGTTAGCTAGTTGAACAACAATGGAAAATATAAAATAAAATCAAGTATAATGTGTCATTTTCACAAGCCAATATCACAAGATCCACTAGGTCTTTGTCTTGCTAAATAATCATATGTATTTGAAATTTGTTTTTATATTTTTATTTCTCTAGTACGTACGTTATATATTATTTTCCTTTTAATTAATACAATTCAGCTTTGCACCCTCAAAATATTTAGAAAACCCTTCCAAGTTCATATTCTATATGGATTAAAGATCTAATATCCCGGCCACACATAAAGCTAGTAGGCCGGGTATATTAAGAAAACAATATATAAGAAATATTAAGTGATAGTTTTCTTAAAGAATCGAACCTCCGACATAGGCAAAGAGTGAGAAGAACAATGAGAGCAACAGCTGGGAAATCTAACATGTTGTATCCTTTCGACAAGCCATGTACTTCAATCCGCCATGTGTTTGGGTCTTCATGCCCAAAAGCAGTGCACAAATATTCTGTGAAACTTCTTGCAACCGCGGCATTTGACAACACGTACTCCATTAATATATTTGCCCCAGCAAAATAACCCACAAATTCTCCTGCAGCAATAACCAACCAGTTATATATGTTCTTACTGATGTAAAATAAAGAAGCACGAGCGTTGAAAAATGATGAACAAAATCATTCTTCAGTACTGTTAGTACTTAGCTAGAAAAAACTATAGTATCGATCCCGTTATGAACATTGATGCGAGCTTACAGATCTCCGAAATACTTATGGAAACAAAGTTAATTTGAAAAGTGAAACTTTTAATTAGTTTAAATATATCCTACATTTGATTTAATTAATTTTGTTAATTATTAATTAATTAATTTCATACCAAAAGTGACTCTTAGATAACTAAAGGCACCACCAGCAACAGGGATTTGGATGGAGAACTCAGTGTAACACAAGGAAGAAAAAAGAGCTGATATTCCAGCAATGATATATGAGACAAGAACAGCAGGCCCGGATTGGTCTCTAGCAACGGGTCCAGTGGTGACGAACACACCAACACCAAGCATACCGCCGATACCAAGGGCAATAAGATCATACCATCTGAGTTTTCTCTTCATGTCAGCACCAGACCTTAGCCTCATTTGGTTTAGCTCTTGCTCTGGTGTCCATGTGGCTAGAACCCTCTTCCTTAACCTTTTTGGGGTTTTGGAAAGAGTGTGGATGTAATCAGAGAGAAAACATAAATTGGTTGGAGGTACTGTAATTGTTTGATTGTTATGATCAAGGGCTGCTGCCATTGTTAAGATTAATTTAATTTGTATGTCTTGGCTTTGGAGAATGCTTGTCTTAAATATGTGTTGAAGAATAAAAATGGTTTGTTTTTTTAGTATTAATGATATGCCCACTTTCAAATTTCATATTCTTCAACCCATTCCATTCCTTAATTTGTGAATTGGCCGGGATGAACTTAACATTAATGACATCATTATATATGTATTAGGAGGGCAAATGTCATCACTGTCACAGTTAAGATTATAGAATTGGGATGATTAATTTTTCTCAAACGTACATTTGCTTTTATTAATATATTTTTTCACTCAATCTAGTTAATTAGATAATTAATGATACCCAAACTAATTAATATATCTACCTATTCTAATAATTGAGTAACACATCCACATGTCAACATTTTAACTACTCCACATAGGATTTTGCTTAGGTGTCATGTTCTTAATTAATTTGATGGAGAATTTTTAGACGGGT
>JAOYNQ010000013.1:350325-368163 GCA_026259685.1 Tagetes patula
ATATATATATATATATATATATATATATATATATATACTAGGTTTAACACCCGTGTGTTACACACGGGTTATATAACACACGGGTTATATAAAAATATTTTTAAAAATTATAACCATATTATTTAAAAATTTGTAAATTAGCATTAATCACAAAATTTTGTCTACATCAACTCTTCTATTAAATTTTCTCTCTAAAGATTCCTTTTATAAACCAAAGTATGTTTTCCCCCCAAAAATTACCCCCTAAAACCTTGATTTATCTATCTAATAAATCAAACTTTTAGGGGGCAATTTTTGGAGGGATTTTTTTTCTATAGCCAAGAACTCAAAAACCCAAAATTAAACATCCATGTCTTGTTCTAAATGAACAATATATAACTAGCTTATTCATATTGATATTTTTAATAATTAATATCAGATATATATAACAAAACTAATTATTATCTTATGACTAATAATAATACTGCTAATAATAAAAACAACAACAAACAAACCCTAATATTATCGACGAATTTGTTCGTAAAAAGTTTACTTAATTTCTTTGTTGTACGTTGGTACTTGGTAATCCGATCCGTTAGTGTTTATGGTAACAACTTATATGTTTGTTAGTGCTACCAATCGATCAATGACATACTACTGGATTGATATCATTACTAAAAAATTGCTACTTTGAGACAAAAATATTTGTCGTAATATAGTTGTAATATCGTCGCCAAACGAATGTACCGACAAGCTATCTAAAAAACTTTATTATAGGAAAAAGACCCGTAGCAAATTTAGTTTTGACAATATTACGACAACTTTAGCTACAGAATTGCGACAATACTTGGTTGTCGCAACATTTGCGACAACTTAGCAACAATTAAAACTAGTTTTTCTAAAACTAGTTGTCATAAACTCGTCGCAAATATTGAGTTGTCGGATATTTGTCGGAAACTGTTGTATCAAAAACACCATTTTTTAGTAGTGTATATTTTTTTGTTTTGTTTTAAGCATTAGTTAACTTCGGTCAATATATATGTTACTTTAGATTACAGGATTGAAAACATATTTTTTTTCCAAAACACCTTAAGTGAATACTCTATGAGTAGTGTTAGGCTTTAAATCTTTAATGGACCCTAGCATGTGTTGGTGGGTTGCTTTCGATCACTACGTACACGTACAAGCTAGCCCACAACGGTTCTTAATATATATATAACTGGCGTTACTCATGTTGATCCTTGTATATATGTAGATACTAGCTCGATCTACAGTGTTAGCTAGGATCGATTTGAGTCATTTGATGAGGCGTTCATGCTATATATGTCTTAGTGGCTGGGTTGTTTTCTCTAACGCAAACCCATACTAGGTTCTAATTAATAACTTAATTTACTATAACTTATCCTTATATGTAGAATATGTGTTGGGCTTTGATGGGCATGCCATAGGCGCTGGTCTGCATGTTGTTTTGGCGACACAAACAAGTTATATTGACATATTGTATTTCTAGTTAGAGTAAACTTCGTTTTGACTCCCTATTGTTTACCCAAAATAATTGTTTGCATACAATAGTTTTAAAATTGGATTTTGTCTCCCTAAGGTTTACCTAAAATAACGGTTTGCATACAATAGTTTCAAAATTGCGTATTGCCTCCCTAAACTTACCAATTTGTCACCGTTTGTTACATCCGGATTAATTTCATCAAAATCAAACGTTAGTGAGTCCAATGTGCCCCTCACGTACCTTTTCTTTTTCCTCTTGCTTAAATGGGTTTTAGCTTGAAAATTACTAAAGTGTCCCTCACGTGAGAGGCACGTGGACTGACTAACGTTTGCTTTTGACACAATTATTTCGAATGTAGCAAACTGTGACAAATTGTTAAGTTTAGGGATGCAAAACGCAATTTTAAAACTATTGTATGCAAACTATTATTTTAGGTAAACCTCAGGGAGGCAAAACACAATTTTAAAACTATTGTATGCAAACCGTTATTTTAGATAAACCTCAAGGAGACAAAAAGAAGTTTACTCTTCTAGTTATTACAAACAAATTACATTATATTTTATAGATATGAAAATTGTTTAAATACACATTGTATTTTTGATACGTTAAAGTCATGAGAAAGCAGTCAAACGAATTTTAATTGATCTCATTTCATTTTGCAGTATTGGGACCGTATTGGCGAACTTTACAATTCTAACTTTTAGC
The DNA here is from genome assembly GCA_026259685.1 of Tagetes patula. NCBI lineage: Eukaryota > Viridiplantae > Streptophyta > Magnoliopsida > Asterales > Asteraceae > Tagetes > Tagetes patula. The sequence goes on from JAOYNQ010000013.1 coordinate 352,514, forward strand.
ATATATAGTTTATGTTTTAGCTCTTTTTTGTGGTGGTGAGGGTTATAGGTTTTTGAGGGTTGGGATGGTGGGTTAAGTACTTTTATTTTATTTTTTGTAGGGGGTGGTTTTAGGTTTTTGTAGGAGTGGGGTGGGATTTAGGTTAGATGGTTCGGGGATTTAGGATCTCTTCTTTTCATCCACAAGATGTGGAGCTTTCTTTGCAAATCAGTAGATATGATACACATGTAACGTAGTTTTTGTGTGTGTGTAAATGTCGCGTTTATCATTTTATAGTGCAAAATGTGATTGTATCATCTCCGAGTATATGCCCTTAATTTTATTAAGAAAACATATTTGGAGTTGCGTGTTGTACGTGCTGTGATGGATTTAACAATAATGTTACTTGACTTTAGTTGGATGTAAAAGTAGAGACAAATTAATTATGAATTAATGTTGGGTGCCATGTTCAGAAACATGTGACATGAATTGTTCCTTTAACCAAATCTCGATGCTAGCTAGCTCGTTGTTCTAGTTTTACGAATATTCTAATTGCCTGCACTGCTACAGACATGAGGTACACATTACACATTACGATTAATATAATATATATTAATTGTAAAGGATGGATGGCTTCCCTGAAAAAGCAGAGATTGGCTCTAGTGCTCCACACTAAGTGACAGATCACCCACAATGAAACAACATGAAAAAGGAATATCATGTAATTACAAATTAACACATTTTAAATACTTAATTATTTATAGTTTATATATGGTTAGTATGATGTATAATCATTTTAGGGTTTGAGTGTGTTGGTAAATTGATAAATCAATATCTTATTAATATACTAAAAAATCCGTGTGTTACACACGGATTAAAGAATAATATTTGTAAGAAAACTATAATTATTGTTTAAGGATTTGTAAATATTTAATATTTAAGGATTTGACTTCATCAATTCATACACGGTGAAAAATTCCACTTAATTTTCTCTCCCAAACTTCATATAGGACAAACTTTTTTCACCCCTAAAACCTTAAATTATAGATCGGCTATGTTTAAAACTCGTGTATACATACGTGATTTAGGACATATTAAGTTTTGATAGGATCTTTGAATAAAATCTATTTTTTTAACGGCGAGAGATATAATAGATTAAACGAAGCCACTAGCAAGACGCTAGGGCTCAAACAAGTACAACACCAAAAAAAACATACCCTACAAAGGGCTGTCACACCAATTCTGCCACGTAACATCACGCCTACTAGCTCTATGCTTGATCCAAATAAACCAAGACGCCACCATAAAGTTAGCGTTAACCTTGTCTTTGTTTAAAATCGACAGATTCAATGTTGTTGGAATCTCCATGATCTCACAATATGATTCTCCAATAGGGACTTTGGTACCAATCATTTGCCAAACACAGCCAGCAAAAGGGCAATTTTTCAAGACATGATTCATGGTCTCCTCCATACCACAGCACATGGAACACTCCACTGTGTCAATATTAACTCCTCTTTTGTAAAGCAGTACCTTTGATGGAATGCGATTAAGACGAGCCCGCCACACAAAACATTTGACACTAAGAGGGATCAAACTTAACCAATTTAATGGGTCACCTTCCGGTGGCTGGCGATTATACTCCAAAGCTTTTCTGACCGACTTTAATGAGAAACACCCCGACTCGTCTTCGAGCCATACCCACCGTCTTTCCCTAGAGATGGTTGAAACGATTGGAGGCGCATACCAAGATGTTGCAAATCTTATTGAATAAAATCTAACATAATAAAGGATCCATAAAAATGAAAAGTTTTTCACCCCATATCTTATTGTTACAGATATTTACCTTTGTATCAGTGCAATTAGACTAGATTAGATTATAAGATTTAACACGACACAACCAATCAACATATCACCACTACTATCAACTAACAAAATGTTGTAAATTTGATCGGGCAGGTTATCTTCAATCTTTTAACGGGTACCCGAAATATACAACTTAAGCACTTATTTTGCTGCAACTAGCAAAATTAAAGCAGGGGTCTCGGACTCTCGGAGTATCATGTAAAACTTATTCTTGCAGCATAAAACTTATCATTCACTGATTCACATAAATACAAAAAACACCATGTCTCATTAGGAAAAAATTCAACCCTCAGGTTATCTCATCTTTCGCGGATCTTTGTATCCGATTCCTCACATGAATACCACAACCTTAGTTTGAATGACGGGGTAGGGAGATCATGGTGATGTTCAAGCAGCGGCATTAGCAGCGGGGAGATTACTTTCAATATTAGAAGGCATTAAGATGTTGAAACCATCTGCAGCCGTAGATATGATCATTCCCGGAATCTGTGTGTGCCAATGAAGCTCTTTCAAGTCTTTCTGACCCTGTTACAGACAAACATCAACAACAGTAAAAAACATAAGGGTCGGTCAATAACTGGTAACATCAAAATTTAACAGAGTAAGTTTAACCTGATGAACAAAAAGAAGCTGTGGCGGCAAATCTGTGGGTGTGTGTACTTCCTCTTGCGTTTTGGCTTTAAATTCAGCTTCTTCTTCCTCATCGCGTTCTAAAGAAAGATCCCAAATCCTGAAATTTTAACAAAAATGATGTTACACTCTGATCATTTTAATTAAAAAAAAAACCATTCAAATGGTTATACCATATTTTAAAAAAATACATACGTCAGTTGATTATCAGATGATGATACTGCCAAGGTGGACGCTTCATGTGGACTCCATTCAATGGATGTTATTGGATGTTTGTGGTACTGAAAGTGAGCTACTACAGAATCACCTTCCTGCACAAGATAAAACAGTAAGATAAAAAAAAATAAACAAGTTTTGTTTTTGCTTATTACAGTGACTTATTTCTGTGGGCATATACCTTAAGCATTCTGAGATCACGAATAGAAAAGGTCCCATCATCACAACCAGATGCCAACATACAGCTTGCCAGCCTAAATTAAATCTCAACAAAGCAGAAAACAACATTATCATGTGTGCATAAAACATAACTAAACAATAAATAATGGTCAAACCTGTTCCAAGAAATAACATTGACATCTGTTTCATGTGCTTTAATAGAAGTTGCTGGCGATCTCCCTGTACGAGTGTCCCATATTGCAATAGTTTTATCAACGGAACTAGAAGCAAACACAAAAGGTTCGGTGGGGCTCCACTGCATCAAAAGAGAGTTGATCAAAACTTGGATTATTTTACTCAATTCATTCCAAACAAATTGACTCGATACAAACTTTGAAGTTGAAATCGCTATGTTTGACCTTGAAAGTCAGCGGTATTTGTTTATGTATTTACATTCAATAAATAAGAGAGTAAGTACTTGATATCAAGAAAAGTTGATAAAATGGGGGTACCTGCAAATCTTCAACACTGGCAGTATGTCCAACAAACGGTTTATCACCAACATTCCATGTTGAGTCAGAGGCTGGCTCCCACAAGTGGATGCAATTCCTGCAGTCCCCTTTTGAAAACCAAAACGACAAAATAAATTGTTAGATACTCTATCAACTAACTTACTTTCAAGATTCACATTTAGAAAATTCATTCTGTATCACATATCAAGGGGCAAATATTAACCAATTTATGTGAAAAGGAATTGATTTGGCTTTATTTTAGCGGTAAAAAGATTAAAACTAGCCCATGACATAATCCAATATCTATAATCCTAAAATACGCTATTATAACAATTTGTATCATTTATGTGATACTAGTTTTTATGATACCAACCGAATTTTGACCAACCCAAAATTTGACTGTTTTGACATGTTACACAACCCTCCCCCTTGGTTTTGTTTCATACCAGAAACGAGCCTGCCAGGGACTAGGGGACTCCAATCAATTGCATAACCTTCATCCTTGTGACCAGTAAACTTAACCAAAGGAGTTTGGTTAACTATTGTGGCAGCATCCTTGCTAATATTAGTTTCAGATTCTGCCATTGCATTTAGATGAGAGCCAACATCCCAGATCTGCACGACATTAGTAACATAAATTTTAATAAAGTACCAAAAAAAAAAATTATGATCTTTTTGTCAAAAAAATAAATAATATAACTTCAAAAAATCCAATTGTACCTGCACATGACCAGTATCTCCCCAAGATGCGCATATATGGGGTTTTTGTGTCATAGCACGAATCCTGTTCACACAACCTTCATGAAACACCTTGCGCACCTATAAAGATGCAGAGAAATTAAAACACAAATAAAAAGTTGGACACATCAATGGCAACATGTGTTACCTGGAAAACAGGAGCCTTTGGTCCATCATTCTCCACATCATCATCATCGTCACTATCACTACTGTCACTATCCATATCTGTATCTGCATTGGATGTTTTCGTTGGTACTAGTTCCCGACGTTTCCCAGAAATGTTTGATATTTTAAATATTCCAATTGAATTGGGAGCATTGTGTGCCTAAGAGAGTAAAGATCGAAAATCATAAAGGGATATTCCAACTGAAATCTATTAATAACATACTTCAAAATGTCTTTTATAAGTTATAACTTATAACAATAAAAACTGAAGTTGAAATACAAGAAACTTGGAAGCTAACAATTCACATTACCTGAGTCCCAGTGACACAATAAATTGTGTGTGGAAATTCAGTCCGGACTAACCCCAGTGAATCACGCACAACATCAAAGCTACAACAACACATCAAACAAAGTTATATCATTATGTTGTGACAAAAACCTTCTTTCGAGTGAGTGACACATCCAGTTGCAAACAATATAAGATTTTAACAAAAAGGGGAGATGATAGTGGATGATGAAATAAACCTTAAGCAGGGCCAGCCAATGTGGAAAGCATGAAGAGAATTGTAAGCCGAAGGATCGCATTGAAGCTCCTCACCCTCCTCTAAAGCATCCACACCTGGTTGCCAAACCTTTGCTGGCATTGAAGGTACTGAACTGGATGAAGAAGACCCGTCTCCTTTCTTTGAACTCTGAATCACAACATCCAAATCCCATGTTGACAACAAACAAGATTAAATAAATTTGAATAGAGAATGAAATACCTAAACGAACCAGCAATTTAACTGCTGTGAATGATGATAGAAAAGTTAATATGATTGGAAAATAACCTTGTTCTTCCTCTTAGCTTTCTTTGGGTTCTTCAAGCTTCGAACCATCTCTGATTTGGAGTAAAGGTGAATGAAGAAAGTGAAGAACAGAGTATGTTAACAGAGGGTTTTAGGTACTTAAGGTTTAACACAACCTCCGACTTCCGGCTCGAGAGGTTGAGACTGTGAAACAGTAATGGTAAACATCAGCCCAATCTTCTCTAAATTATATATTCTATTTTAAGATCAAACTATTTTTTAGTCTATCCTATTGTTAACGGCTTAAGGAATTAACAAAAACTTTAATGCTACATTTAGCAAAATATGAGCCATACAGGCACCATTCATAAGCTGCCACATGTCTTTTATTAATAAGTATACGGATGTTTGGATCTGAATGCAAAAGCCAAGGGCAGCTTAACCATTTTGGAAGCTTAAATTCAAGGCTGTTTTTCAGTTTTATTTAGTTTGTACTTTCAAAATTTATTTGACATGAAAATAGCTAAGAAAATAGTTATATAGCACACAATCAACTTATGAACTAGATGGTAACGAAAAGTAGATCACTGTCCAAATCTACTCATTTGTTATTTGATACATCATACATGCATTCATTCTAAATTTCTTTAGTACGGATTATGCAGAGTCAAAATTATGAACAACACACGCTTATAGAACCGCACAAAGTGAGCTGTAATTTGTCAAGGGCACCAGAGCTCATAGAACTAGCCCTCAAACACAAAGTCAAAATCATTTAGTAAACTGGAGGTGCATTTATATATATAGCATGGGCGAGATGAAGTTTTGTGACAAAGATGCTATAAAATGTTATAGTCAGCTGACCGGAACTAGAGAGCAATTTAAAGGAAAAGCTTGTTGATGAACGAAAACAAGTTAAAACAACAGATAGTGAAGAAGAGGTAAGTGCAGTGAAACTCACTAATCTAACCTATTAGTTGAACGTTGGATGATTAAACCAAACCTCCTATAATTATTTCCCTAAGTCGTAAGCAAAGTAACCAGGCATGCCAGGGCAAACAAACATTGTTAAGCAACAATAAATGATCAACGCTAATTGAACTTGAAATGAGAAAGGTTATACCTTAACAAACGAGTCGAAGAAGTATTAGGTTCCTCTGAAAATCGCCGATTTCACCAAACAATGGGCTGCGCTTCAGCGGCTGAATAGGGTTCTAGGAGCCAGAAGAAAATTAAAACCCCAATAAGCACTCATTTTTTTAAGAGTTGGGCTTACTTGAAGAAGAATAAAAAGTTAAAAGAAAAATATTTGATTTTTTTATTAACCGACTGCTTCTACTTTAGAACCATATCTCATCTACACACGTGTCGGTTTTGGAAAATGGAAGGCGATGTCTCTGTCACTGAGCTGCCAACCGCATGGCAAAGAAATAGGTTGATCATCATGGGTTTTGAAACCCAATAAAAATTGTGGTGTTAAGTGTTAACAAACAATTTTTATTGAAGTATAGGTTGATCAATTTTCAGATATTTTCATCGCGGAGGTGCAAGAATAAGATCCAGAATTTTTCTCAAGATACATAAACCATAACCAAATGTCAGAAAATCGAATTTATAGTAAAACGTACTATTAATGAGATCTAAGAAAAATGGTATGCCGGCAAATCTTAACCTTCATCACATGAGTTGAGAAGACTAGTTTTTTAAATAATAATGTATGCCTTCACCTCTATCACAAGAACATATTGGTAAATCTTACCTCTAGTTACCGTTACCATTTCTCGTGCATAACCATTCATTAGATGTCCCTTGATGATAACTTAGGAGAAAGTGTATTAAGAACTAACTTGTTTCTTTTATCCTTTTTAATGACGTTTGAAACTATCTTTAATACACAAGTTAACTTTCCTAAAACAGGATGTCAATCGTCTATACTGATTTTGACGTTTTAGGCCTGTCTCACTCAGGAACATCATCATGAAGGAAACCCACCACTTGGGAAAAACCCCTTGAGTCGATTTGAACATGAGACCTCTACTTTTAAGGATCTTAAGTTCTTACCCATCACTTCATGTCATTGGACCAGAATACCAATTAAAACTAGTTTCTAGTAGCTTGACATTTCTACTTTTAAAAGCATACTAACACAAATGTAGTAAATATATAAAACAATAATAATAATAATAATAATAATAATAATAATAATAATAATAATAATAATAATAATAATCCAGCAATGAAATTTAAAAACAAAAAACACACAGCAATCCATAGTAACATGACTTTGATATAATCCTTAATAGAGCTACATTGTGTACATGTATTAGAGCTCTACTTGGTACATGTGTGTATATAGTTAGTTGGTTAGTATTATAGCTCAAAGTAGCCAGACAGTTAGAGGTAGTTACTTTAGTTATGTATAGAGAAGTTCACCCTCAGATACACTGAGTTTTGGAGTTGATACACGTACTCTACAGACAAGGTTGATAACTAACTGCAGTTTTAAAAACATGACCAACTCCAAATTATCCTTACTCCTAAAGAGTAAGAAGAGTAAGGTCGGTGTATATCATCTGCATTTCACGTGATTTCCAACTATCTTTTCTCTCCTTCGTTTCCAGCGATTGTATAACTGTTATTATGTATGCGTTTTTCTATAACCATCATTGTTTCTTCCAGGTTTTTTTTGTCTCTGCGTCTTTTATTTTTTGCATTCATCTTCCATATGATAATCGATTGCTTATCTACTTGGTGATTTGTGTTGTTTTTCTAGGGTTTGGTGTGTCGCCGTCGTTTGTTTACTTGAGTTTCGGTTGTCATCGGAGTTTATGGATGTGTTTTTGGTGTTCGAAGGGTTGTAGGGTTCTTCTAAGGACTTTCTTCTTGACATGCAGCAGTTCGTTGTTGCTGATTTTGGGGTTTTCTTCTAATTTGGATAGTCTACATCGCTTAGCTGTTGCTAATTTATGGGGTTTCTAGTGCCTGATCGGTGCTTGTCGCTGCTATTTGGTCATCGGTGGGTCTCTCGGTTATTTTCTTCTACTTCGGATGGTCTACATCACTTCTTCTATTAGTCTTCTTGGTATGCAGTGTTGAATTGTTCCTATTGTTCAAGTTTTCAGATCAGGAGTTGGTTCTTCTTGATGTTTTCTGGTAAGTCAAGTAAGTTTTCTCCTTTTTCTTTTGTTCCTTTTTTTGTTAGTAGTTGGGGCTGTTGTTGTGTTGCATTTTTCATGAATTGAGTTATGAGTTGAGTAATGTACGTGGTGAAAAACAAAAGCATACATGAGAATTACGAGAATCGAAATGTTGAAGCTTAATCATATCTCTAAGCATTACAAGCATGGTGACTGTAAGCACACCTGCAATAATCTGTCTCAAATCTATCCATATTCCCCATCTTTCACATTTCGAGTGATAAATGATGTGTGATATTTAGAGAGCTGACCAAAGGTATACACATTTTTGTTTCTCTTGCAATCTACTATTTGCTATTTGTGTTTTGTTGTCTTCCACTTGATCTTTCATTTTTGACTATTATTGTTGCTATATACTGCCTTTGCTTTCAGTTGTTGTGCTGACGTGTTGTCTATTGCGCCTAACATGTGGCGACTATGTATGGCTTTATGTGGTGATAATAGCGTTTCTTGATAATTATGTTATGCTTTGGCTTTGTTGTTACCAACTATTGTAGTTGATAACAATGTTAGACCTGCTATCTTTCTTTGTTATGAAGACATTGTTGGATTTTAACTTTGTAGTAACTCATGGGTCTATTTAAGTCTGAGTTGCTATCAATTATGTATTTTTTGTCTATCATACTCTGTTTGAATTTTATCATGAACACATTGTTGGAATTGACATTGTAGTATGTAACTCATATTGACATGGGTCTATACTCTATATGTTACATAGGAGTACTAAACCCAATACTAACTATCATAAGCTGAAAACAATGAATGTACAACTTGAATACTATCATAAGGGACGAGAATTCGACAGTCGAGACGACCTTAATCAATCCATAGTTTACTTGATACCAGCTATAGAACTTTGGTGGTGACAAAGAACAACATGAAACGGAAAATACTACCAACTGAGATTCAAGCCTTTATCGGCATCCCATTAGAACCAACCGTCAACATCAAGCCGAATGGTGCTCTAGGGGTCGAGCATGCTCGGAAATTATACTCCTGACCCCAAGAACAAGGCCACAAGGGTTACTAAAAGGCTACAACATCACATCCAGGTAAACAACTTCTCGTATGTTGAATTAACAAAACAACTCTCTGGCAGCACTAATTAACTACATGTCAACACCATAAATGCAGGCAAAGGTCAAAGCAAAAAACAGAAGCAGGTTGCAAGACCAACTAACAAGTAAAACAAGCCACCAGCAACTTGAAGGCGTTAGGATGATTGTTTTTTGAACATCCTCAATGGTGCATATGGAAGCTTTTGAAGAACAAAGATCTGTAAAACCCAACTAACTTTTAGCTACAACAGATAAAATCCACTGGTGTTAGAGCGGTACCTTATGTATAATGGCTGCTAAATGGTTTTCACTAGAAACCAAACAAACGAAGTACATTAAAGAATACAAGCAGAATGTTCACATCTTGCAGAAACACTAGACGTCTCTACTTGACCATGGCTGCCGCAACGCGCAGTTACAGATGATCCTTCAACTTTTCATCTAACTGCATTTTCGTCCTTCAAATTAAGTGGATCGAATCCTGTTTACGCCTGCTTATCAGGTGTGAAACATATAACATAAGTTACATAACCTACCATCATGCACACTTACAAAACTGATTGATTAATCTGATAAAAAGTGTGTAGTCAAATAAAACTCCAATTTGCAGCTAGATGAGTTGGAATACAAACAAATTTCAATAACAGTTTTGATAGAAGTGACTCTAATAGTAGTTAGTGTACAATGTCACTTGGATACCGATGCTTTCAACTCCAAAAACCGATCTGTATTTGAGTCATTGAGCTCCGTTACCTCATTGCAGCAACTATAATGGACTCCTGTTCACATCTTTATAGAGCAAATATCGTGTGGGAATTTTGCCTAGAGCAGCATACCTGAAGATAAGATTTTAATTCCATACTATAATTATAACCACTTGAAGGTGATTCAATAATATTTATCAACTATGATTATTAGTTTATTACCATTGAGGCACAAATGGAGCCATCCAGATTACATCTCCAGCCTCAACCGGATACCTATGTACGTTATGTTTTGCACAAGATCAAAATAAACACAATCAAGTTTGTCTAACAACATTTACTAGGAAAAAAAAAGAGAGAGAACTTACCAGCTGTCACCCAGACGATAAATGCCTTGTCCTTGTAAAAGTAACAAACCATGCTGATTATAATGAACTTCCTGCCAAAAAAAATAACAAAAAACTATCAAATTTCTGGTTTTGGTAATTTTGCCACAAGATTTTTTTTATTTGAATTAGATGTGTGTTATAGCAGTAATGGCCTTATACCTTTACATTAAGAAATTCACCGGGTTGGAAGTCCATGATCTGCACGTTACAAATATCAGAATCTAGCAAAGGTTTAATTTACAAATTTTGTAACTTTAACATGGGTCGACAGAATTTTGTCTTATTTAAGGATATTTAGTATTTTTTATTAGTCGAAAACTCTCATTACCCTAAGCGTAAAATCAAACATATAATGCAATCATTTGGGATAGAGGAAGTCGCAACTTTTGTGTTGTTGACAGTAAATATATTAAAAATTCTAATTCTAATTGTAGCTTACATGAATGTTGAAGTCATAAGCCAGGGATGTAGGAAGAAGCTTCCGCAGTTGGAACACCTGTATTCAAAAAGAAAGATTAATCTCAAACAAAAGAACATCAATTAGCGGATGAAACCAATATATTTACAGCCATTACATGTATACCAAATGAATCAATATGATATATTTTTCATAACAATACCTCTCCAGGGGTGTCAAGAAGTGGTTGTTGGTCAGTGGAACCAACGATTGGCTCAGGAACATGATTTTCCAGGTAAGCATACCTATACAAAAGTTAATACTTTTTAGTTCTTGTGGTTCAGTGATAACAATATAACTGTCAAAAATAATCATGTATCATGAATTAAGCATATATATACCTTCTTTCAAATACTACAAGCGTAGCAGATTCATAACTTTCAAACAAATGTTCTGAGTTAGGAGGTATGTAAGCAAACGAATCTACCTACAAACAAACAAAAATTGACTTCCGTGAGTCAAACAAACACTTTTATAGCCAATTTAAATTTTAGACCTCACACTATTTGTAAAGTGAGATATCACCATACGCTCAAGTGAAATAACATGCAACAAATTTGAAAGATTATGCAATGGAGCTACATGAATGGCATGTTAAATTAAACCTTACAAAATGAAATTGAAGAACTAACAAATAAATTACATGATCAAGAGGGAACATATACCATCAATGTTTGACCAATGCCAGAAGCATTAGTGAGTGTGACCGACCCTTGAAGCACAAACACAAACCTAAATCATAAACAAAAAAAGAACATCACTTCAAAAGTTCAAAAGTAACTTATTCTCATTAAAAACCGAGGGGAAGATGAATACCTACCTCTCAACATCCTTAGGACAAGTCCCTGATTTAGAACTATCTGCACACACAAACCCAAAGTTTCTGATCATTTAGCATCAACCAATCATCAATCAAAAACACAAAAACATAATTTTACCTTGCATCTTTGCTATATACATAACAAAATGTGCACCCATTGCTGGAGAGATTAAATAAGCTCCAACTGTACTCCCCCTATCAAATTAAACCCTATTACAAAAACAAAACAACCACATACATAATCTTGAAACAATTAACTTAACTTACCAATCAGGCAATGGGCTAAACACATGACTTTCAGGGGTGATTAAAGCATGATCACTCCTATACACACTTCGAGTAAACCCTGGTAAATCTGATCAACAACAAATTTCAGTAACTCATAAGCATTGGTTAACTTTACGAAATCAAATAGAGCGCTGACCTTGAAGATGAGAAGGAGAGAGAGTGGGGTTGATGACTTTGGAATAAAGAGGGTGACAATTTGTATCATAATCGATTATTGATGATGCAGAGCAAAACCCTTGTTCGGTAACAGCAATGTTGAGAAAACCTGTGAATCAAGAGATGAAAACATCAAATTGGTTCATATGGAGTGATACCCAGATAAAAAAGGTGTAATCTTTTATGATTTTACATAGGTTTGTTAGCAAAATCAAGAGATATTTGACAGAAATTGGTGAAAAAGATTGCATCTTTCTGATTTGTGCTTTCACTTTCTTGCTGGAGAAGAAGAAGATGAATGCCCAGTATTTTATTGTTAGTGGTTTTAGGGAATTTGTATTGGCGTTTTGTGGGAGATGAGTCAGCTAGGAGTGTGAGAACAAGGGACTGAACAAAAAGGATGATAAATTTGAGGCCCTAATATTTTGATTATGCTGTTTATTCTCACAAACTTTGAAATATGCCACCTATTTGGGTCCCCTCAAGACTCTGATGGACCATATTTCTTAATTTCTCTTGTGTTACGAGCGGATCTTAAGAGGACCTAACTTAAATAAGCTACAAGAGGGTTATCTATTTGTAATTTTCCTCTCATTCAATATGATTTATCAATAAAAAGATTCATTTTTGCTATACTAAAGTATTGTTTGTGTTTGATAATAAGAGGTAGCAAGAAAATATCAATAGAGGGTCATGGCTTTTTATCATTCTTGAATCTAATTAAGATTTGTAATAGCTCATAACAAAAGTGAAAATTTAATAGGTGCCATTTCGTATTGTATCATTCCTTAAAAACTGAATTCTTTTTAAAACCAAACCTTGATTTATTCTAATTTTTTGGAGGGGATCCGTATTCAATGGATCTTATTTCTTAAATTATGTTTTTGTGTGGACCAAATCTAATGGACCACACAAAACAAAGTTCAAACATCATCACTATTGTTGGATTAACATCTCTAGAATGGACACTTGAATTACTAATCAAAATGGAGTAGAACACTTTCTTGATCATGTTTTATACGTTCACATACATGTGTTAGAATGGCTAAGGAACTTGTGGGATCAAGAAAGAAGCAAGCCACGCGAATCCTAGCTGTTAGCGGACTATGCATCTTATTCTATGTTTTGGGAGCTTGGCAAAGTAGCATCACACCAACAATACAAACTGAATTCACCAACAACGTTGAAAGTGAAAAGACATCTAATGAAGTCACTAATTCATCATCATTGTCATCATCATCACCACCATCATTAGATTATGAAGATTCACTTGAGTTCCCACCATGTAACATGTCCTATAGCGAATACACTCCATGTCAAGACACCAATAGGGGGAATAAATTCGATAGAGAAATGTATAAGTATAGAGAAAGACATTGTCCAACTAAAGAAGAACAACTATACTGCCTCATACCAGCACCACCAAACTACAAACCACCATTCAAATGGCCAAAAAGCCGAGACTATGCGTGGTTCAACAACATTCCCCACAAAGAACTTAGCATTGAAAAAGCGCGTCAGAACTGGATAAAAGTTGAAGGTGATAGGTTTAGATTTCCAGGAGGTGGTACTATGTTTCGTTATGGAGCTGATTCTTACATCGATGATATCACTAAACTCATCCCTCTTTCAAATGGAACCATTAGAACAGCGATAGATACAGGGTGTGGAGTAAGTATAGCTTTTCACCTACGTTTCCACTACTAGAAACTATTAATTTTCTGACTATAACTATTTTTTTGAAAATTACATCAAATTTCAAACAATACCGCTACATAAAAAATAACCCTAGATTTCCAGACAAACTTACGACAATTCATCGAAAAACACCCACCAATTAATAACTTATTATATATAAGTATTTTAGGAGTAAAATATAGCACAAATAATGACAAATTTCTAAAAAGTACCTTTTTATTAGTTTTTATTTAATGTTATTTATAGTTTTTTTTATATTTTTTACTAAAACTGTTATTAATATTACATAATAAGTATTATTAGTTCTGTACTACAAAATATATTAATAATGGTTAAATAATATTTAAAAAGACATAAATATACAAGTTAGAAAGTTATTGGAAAAAAATACTATAAAATAGTATTCTTATAAAAATAAAATAATTCAACAAAAAAATCTTGACAGCATATATGTTATCGGGCATTTGCTTGAAGTGAAAGTTCTGATATTTGTGGGAAATTGACATAAAGCTTTGTTGGAAAACGTTTCCAATGCGTATTTTTTCCCGACAATTTCTTGTTTGTCTGAAAGCGACAGTTTTCGATATAGTATACTAGCTATCGGGTAGTTTTGTAGTAGTGTAATTTGTTGGTTATGTACGTTTTGATGATTAATTTACCAAAGTGATGATGTGGTTAATGATATGATGTATAAGCTGAGTGAAGGTTGCAAGTTGGGGTGCATACTTGCTGAAAAGGGACATAATCACAATGTCATTTGCTCCAAGGGATACACATGAAGCACAAGTGTGGTTTGCATTAGAACGTGGAGTTCCTGCTATGATTGGTATTATGGCATCACAAAGACTTCCTTATCCGGCTCGCTCATTCGACATCGCTCATTGTGCTCGTTGCCTCATTCCATGGAATCAATACGGTCAGTAGCTTTTACGTACTGCGCGCTTCTTCAATTCTTAATTTGTCTTTAGCCCTACAAATCTACAACCCGTAAAGATTGATCCTAGTTAAAGTTTTCTTTGTTAGGGTTAATTTGCTGATTAATGACTTTGCAGATGGATTATACTTGGCTGAAGTAGATAGAGTTTTAAGGCCTGGTGGTTACTGGATACTTTCTGGACCTCCAATTAACTGGAAGAGGTTGTGGAGAGGTTGGGATAGAAAGCGAGAAGATTTGAAACACGAACAAGAAGACATCGAGGATGTTGCGAGATGTCTTTGCTGGAAAAAGGTCATAGAAAAGGACGCTCTCGCTGTATGGCAAAAGCCAATCAACCACATTGATTGCATTAAAACTAAAAACAAGAATCACATTAAGCCACCTATATGCAACCGAAGCAATGCAGATGAAGCTTGGTACTCCTAATTTTCTCTCATTATTATTTTCAAGTTACAAAGTTTTTAATCTGAATTTATAGGGAATAAGACATTTGTTAGTGGTTTCTATGAAAGTGTAGTGGTCTCTATGTAATCCGCCATCTTAAGTAGCAAGCTCTAACTTTTCGGACTTATAATCCGCTGGTCAATTTAGCGTACTGTGCACTTTCAGCCACCTCAGCCATTTCTCACCAACCTCTTGACCATGTAACGTAGCATGACATCTCAGCGAATCTGCTTGACACATTAGTTGATCGAGTCTTGAGTTCGCTTGCCATGCTAGTCATAAAAGTCATAAAAGTCAAAGTCAGGTACCTCAAGTAGGGGTTACCTTTAAACCACTAAAATCTCATTTTGCACCTACAAATCACTATTAATTAATATTAGCGGATAAGATTTGTTAGTTTATTTTGAATATTTTGGTGATATGTTTTATATTAGTTTGTATATCACCAA
>JAOYNQ010000013.1:368263-387513 GCA_026259685.1 Tagetes patula
GTGATATGTTTTATATTAGTTTGTATATCACCAAAATATTCAAAATAAACTAACAAATCTTATCCGCTAATAATTAATTGTTTAAATCCCTATAAAGTCAAAAACTTTTGAAGTTACAAAATAGTTCTAGCATAACTTTAATCATGTTTGGTGTGTATAAGGTACAAAGATTTGGAAAATTGCATTACCCCCTTGCCAGAAGTAAGCAGCCCGGATGAAGTCTCTGGTGGAGTCTTAGAAAAATGGCCAGATCGCGCAATGGTTGTCCCTCCTAGAATCAGAAACAATTGGGTGACGGGCATTACAGAAGAAAATTTCCAAAAAGATAATGAAATGTGGAAAGAGCGTGTGTCACACTATACACACATAGTTGCTAGTTTAACACAAGGAAGATGTCGTAACATATTGGACATGAACGCTTACATTGGTGGATTTTCTGCAGCCCTGGTGAAATATCCCATGTGGGTAATGAATGTGGTTCCTGTCGGTTTCAAAACAGACACGTTAGGAGTAATTTATGAACGTGGATTCATTGGTGTGTATCATGATTGGTGTGAGGCATTCTCAACTTATCCAAGAACATATGATTTCATCCATGCAAGTGGTGTGCTGAGTATGTATCAAGACAGGTATGTGAACATATGCTTGTTTCATTATCATATGGAATTGGTTATGTATGATGTTTGTTTTTATGTTTTGAAGGTGTGATATCACGAACATTTTATTGGAAATGGATAGAATTTTGAGGCCTGAAGGGAGTGTTGTATTTAGAGATGAAGAAGATGTGATTAAAAAGATTAAAAGTATTGTGAAACGTATGAGATGGAATATCAAAACCATTGACCATGAAAGTGGATCACTAAATGGGGAAAGAGTACTTGTACTTGTTGCTGTTAAGAGCTATTGGACTGGTTAAGCAAGCTTATGAGGAGTAAAACGTAGCTAAACTAATGGAACTAGCAAGTGCTGCAGGACAAGATTGTCTGTTTACTCTCAATGTGGCAAAATGAGCAGGTCAAGATGATTGGTTGACAGGTCAAATTGCATTTGAGTGGATCCGTGTGGTTTTTAATTAAAACGACACGTGAGATGCCCATTTACTTATTTGTTAGCTATAGATATATCTAAATACTCGTGGTTATTTTAGATGGATAAAAGCGTGAAGACTAGCCATCCTATATAATGTAAAAACATTAGTGATTTTAACAAGACGTCATTCCCTTAGGAAAATAGGTTCATTAAACTCATATTCATCCTTGATAACATGTTTAAAAATTGGAAGAAGAAAAACTTATGATTTAGCATTGGTTGGTTAACATTTCGAGTATCCCTTCTTTGTAGTTCTTTTTTCTATGTTTGATTAAGGGGTTTTAGTTTTCTACTTTCATACGCCTCTAACAGTGTTATAACTTGTTAAGGATAATATTATAACTTGTTATTTTAAATCGTATAAAAATTCAGTTAAACGATTTTAAAAATTGAAAAAATAAATAAAGATCAAACAAGTTAAATAAGGTTCCACTTAAATAACCAAAAAAATATATTAAGTAATATAAAGGTCTTATACAGGATAGGCATGAAGCATATGAGGCTGTGCAGAAGGTGCGACTGCAAATACACTCTCTTGAAACACAAAATTTAAAAAGATCTATGTAGATTTTTTTATAAAAACAGTTAAACCAATTAAAAGTTATTTAGGCTAATTTATATTAAACAAAATTAAACGTCATCTAGCATTTGCATCAAACAAAAATTTAGCCCTATGCTCAAGGTATTTTTTTCGTTCGCATATGACACAAAAATCCTCATGACCAACACTTATCATATCCAACGCTTACATTCTCACGTGCGAGTTATATGACGCCATATCAGTTATACCAAAATCTACCTCTTTTATTTTCATAGATGGATACTGTCCTTCTCTTTTATATTCACCACCCACATACTTTCTTTCTTTAGATAATAGATATATCCCCAAGTATCTACCACCAAACTATTCAAGGGAGGCGGTACTATATGATCTATCGATCGATGTGATCATTTTAAAATATGTTTTCGTAACTCGCACCAATCTAGATATAATTTTAATTTATTAAATTACGTACATTATATTATTTTAGATAAGTCCTAAGAAACAACTGAACTGGTATCCTAGATTTGTTTCATATTCACTGTTAGAAAAATCTGTAACAGTTAGCCGGTTAGGGTTTAAGTTAAGTTCATCTTCCTCTTCTTCATCATCCCCATCACAATCACAGTCAAATTGACGACAGAGAAACTAATGGGAACCTTACCCGTCATTTTCACTCATCAATTAGCCGGTGTCGGACTTCAGAAAACCCCGGCGACCACTGTCCGAAGAAATGCAATTACTAGTGTAATAGTTTCTCCGGCAGCCGGAACTGAATCAAATTTCGTCGGAAGCGGAAAGGTCCGGCAGAGGTTGAAGAGGCTACCGTCGTTTCTATCAAATTCAAGATCACAGTGTAGCAATGTGTGCAAGTGCCAAGTCGTTCAAGATTTTGCCCCAATTGCTTCTGCAGGTTACGCAGTTCTTCTTCTTGGCGGTGGTTTGTTTGCCTGTAAGTTCTCTGTTGCTTGTATGTAAAACAGTTTGTAAGCAGTGTAATTGAAGTTATGTTTTGTATGCAGATAACAAATCTGGAAGTAAAGGGTCGCTTTTTGGGGGACTTACAGGGGGAGTTATCATGTCTGTTGTAAGTGTTACACGTACATTTTTATTTGCTTGCATTACTCACTTGTAATTTCGAGTCAATTGTTTGATCCGTGCCATTAAAATTTGTATTTCTGCTACATAACTGAACCCTGCACATAAATATTCACACCAAACTTATCAATAGTCAACTAGATTTGTGAACCATTACATGTGCTTATATTAGTAAAGTGAAATTAGGGATAATGTATGCATACATCAGTCATCACTCATCACTCATCACCTAAGTTTCTATTTGGTTTCGTTTATGTGATTCTAGCATAAAACGAGCTCATATCTTGCTAACCGTCAATTTTTATGGTTTGCATCCATATTTTTTTTAAACCAGGAGCATTTTTTTTTCATTTTTTAGTTTTCTTGCAAGTTATTTTGCCAAAATTGCATACATGTCTAACCTCTTAAATACTTCGGTGGCTTATATCTTCTTTTTCCCAAAACACATAAACATAACCAAGTTTTGAATTTTTTCCAATTAAGTCACTCAAACTTTGTTTTGTTTCAATTAGGTAATTTATCTTTAAGTTTTCTTCCAATTAACTCACTCAAATTTTGTTTTGTTTCAATTAACTTAAATTTAGAAAGATGTTCTAATCCTAAAAAATTATAACATGTAAAAAATGATATTTAATATTCAAATTATTAAAAAAAAATAATATATTTGCCATTTTTTATAACTTTTTTGGAGTTTCTAAAAATTTTATTTTTTCCAAATGTTTCGTAATTTAAAAAAATATATTTCACATATATAGGATTGAAACATTAAAATAAATTTAAGTTATATGATTAAAATAAAACAAAGTTTGAGTGACTTAATTGGAACAAAACTTAAGAATAAGTTATCTAATTGAAACATAAAAAAAGTTTGTGTGACTTAATAGGAACAAAACTTAAAGATAAGTTACCTAATTGAAACAAAACAAAGTTTGAGTGACCTAATTAGAACAAAATCGAAACGTGGTTGTGTTTCTACAAAGTTACCCCCTTTTGTCATTGTGGTTATCGTATTACATTAATGTGTAGCACTATTCTTCTACAGTTCTACCAAAGTGCCAATAGTATTTATTTCTCAAGTGAGAAACACTATGTTGAACTTAAAAACGTGATGATTATGTGAGTCATATGGTTTTTTCCTGCTAGGCCTACTATCTTATGCAATCACCGGATACTAAGGAAATAGGAGACGCACTTGCATTTGGTGCTTCTCTTCTTTTTGCCTTTATATTTGGTATGAATATGTATATCTATCCTCCTTTATTCTAAATATATTGAATGATTTTGCTTCGTTATCTTCACGGCTTATCTTGTTTTCCCATGTTGTTGCAGGCATCCGTTTTGCATCCACACGTAAAATAATACCTGCAGGCTTACTATTAGTAATTTCAATCGGTTTAACAGCATTAAGCTATTCAGCTTATTTACAAGACAAGATCACGATGTGAGATGCAATCACTTCATATCTGTAACTCGTTGCAGGTTTGCAACTCTTATGTCTGTCTTTTAATGCTATGTTTTCCTTTAATGTGGAACATGAAAATAATAATTATAATAAATTTTAGCATGAGTTAAAATCATATGTTTCATATTTTAGTAGGTTGTTTGGTCGAATATGACTAAAGAATAAGCATGATCAAAAGTGAGGTTGACATGAATGGTTGAGAGACAAAGGTAGCAAATGAAAACAAACTGAAATTACATTTTGCTGTAGATTGTTGTCGTGTATCATGCTAATGACTTATGTTTGGTTGTTGTGGAAGTTTCTGTATGGTGCTAATGTCTTTTGAATAATTATTATTATTATTATATATTTAAAGTGCATGCTTAGTGGTTGATTCCATCATTCTTAAAAGCAATCATTTCAGCTGAGTGGTGGATCCGGGATGAGATACCAAGTTTGATTCTGAAGTTATGTATTAACCCGGAGTCATTTGATGGTAAGCAATAATGGGATTGTTAGATAATTCAACATTTTTATCAGGTTTGTACCAAAATGAACATTCATAAAAAAAACATTTTACTCTTAAACACTGACTTTGATACCTTTTTTTGGGTTGAATTGGTTAGATATGGCTCAATTATGGGCCAAATTTGCTTTTTAGAGTGTACATGTGTTTTGCTGGCAATGCTATTCTTTTTGTTTGATGGGATGGTTTAAATATATAGAGTAAATAAGATGGCAGGTCCATGTACTGTTTAGACCACCCATCACATATAATCATTCTTGAAAATCATAGTTAAGTGGGTTAGAGTGATGATTATACCCCCTCTTTAAAAAGAAAAAAAGGAATGTATTAAAATACTTGTAGGCTTTACTCGTTTGTTTATGAAAAGACAACCAAAACAAATAATAAATTATATATAATAATTCTTCAGGTTCCACCATTGCGTTCATCTCCTCCCTAAACCCTGACAAGACTGCCGATGCCTGCCGTTGGTATTAATGATCATAAAAAGTCATATGTATAATCAAAATTCATTAATACTACGATAATTGTTATAATAATAAACTAAAACATTGGGTTCAAATCGATGAGGTGCCAACCTAAATAAACTACGATTTTATATTTTGATACACTTGTTGAGTAAAATAAATAAATAAGCCAGTTATACCAGCAATTGTATGAGATGTGGGTGTTGGGGAAAGAGAGGTCTTAATATGATGATTAAAAAAGATTGGCTCTATAATGCATGTAGGGGCAGAGGTTGTGATACCTAAACAAGATTCTTGACTAGACAAATAAAAGTTGGGAGGAGAAAACAACAAATCCTACAAGCCCATAATTCCGACTCATGATCATGGTTCGGCTCTGGTGGGGTGTATTGAACAGTGGTTCGATGGACCGGTTTGGTGCAATCCTGACCAAGAACGAGCTATCAGGGGATGGTTTGGTGGCAAAGTCAAAGGTTTCCGACAGAGTGTGATGGGGGTGGGGCATGTTTGTTTTGTTTAGAGATGAAATATGACCATTAGTTTAAAGATGATGATCATGATTGATGACTTTGGAGTGGAAAGAAAGTGTAAAAAAGAAATATTTATCATAAGGGTGGCCGATCATAATGAAACGACTTATGTGTAAATTGTTTACCATATAATTCTTATTTTATATTTGTGGTATTTTGTACGGCTTTGAAAACATGAAACAGGGTAGTTTTTATACGTATACGAATTCATAGTTATGAGTATTTTAATATTTGACCATAAGTAGGGATTATTTATGTATTACACATAAGTCGTTTCATATATTATGATTGGTATACAATGTCATATAAGTCCTTTTCATAGTTCTATGTCAGACGGACCATACAATTTTCTATCATACGATTTATATGATAAATAAGAAAATCTCATACGGCTCGTGTAAGTGAAAAAAATGTTAAATGGTTCGTATTTGTTATAGTATTTGCATTGTCAGGAGTGTATGAATACTATAGGACTTATGTCTATAGCATGATCCCATAAATACGAGCCTTCTAAGTAAATAGTGTCGTTATCGTGCTAAAAACCAATGGTTCAAAACTTATCTTCATTTTTGTTCTTTTCTTTTTCTCATATGTTTCTTTCACAAGCTAGTGACGGATTATGCTTACTTTTGTTGATTGATGGATGTCTTCCAAAATGGAGGACATTATTGAATGTGTTACATGTCTCTTTAACACCAAGAAAATATAATTAATATGGCATTGGAATTCGATCTTATTAAAAAATGATTTCAAACCAAATATCAAAATATGGAGTTTGCATGTTTATAGAATGAGTAGGAACGCAATCCACTTAACTTCTTTATACGTAAATTGATGTGTGAAGTATACATGAAAAACACTTCAAAGTTACCTTGAGACGACGTTTAGGTTTTTCGAATTCCAGACCAACATTTAGGTTTTTGATCGGAAGAAGAATACAAGTAGATTGATGTCAAAGTTACATTGAAACGACGTTTCAAATGATGAAACGTTGCTTCACGGGTGTTTAAAAATGGTGCTTCAATCGGATGTAAAAATTTCATCATCCGGAGCGTTGTTTCGAGATAACTTTTACATCAGTCGACTCGTATGCTCCTTCCGATCAAAAACCTAAAACATCATTATTGAATTCGAAAAAAATTTAACACCGTAAAAAAAAATTTAACAACAGAATATTGGTTGCTGAAGTGATAAAAGTTGGAACCGTTACTAGACAATTAAATAGTTGAGACCTATAGAAACCAGAAGACGTCAGTTTGTTTCATACGAAACTTTATTAATACATACAACAACACACTGACAAATTCCATATTGTTTTTAGACAGGAGACGCCGTATACTCGGGTTCATAGAAAAATATCCTATCTTAAATGTTAGCAACCTGCATTCGTAAAAAAAGTGAATGATATGAGAACTTTACATTTAAGTCTTTACGTAAAACAATTTCATAATAAAGAAATTTCACACTAACAATGTAAAATAAATCCAAACCTTATCAAATGCATGTTACATATTTACTCCCACTATGTACACCATCAATATGAAAACTGAAAAGTATGCTCTATATTTATATAAATAAAAGAACATAAAAACAGAAAGAAGTATTGAATAAAAAGAGTTGCCAATAATAGGTAGGCACTATGAGCTGTGAGGCAATCCAATGTAACCCACCTGTGGTATGAGCATGGGTGAAATAAATAGGCTGTGTACATGATTGATTGCCCAAGAGTTGACCTTTTTTATCCTCCTCCCCTGACCCATTTTCCTTTACATACACTACAATCCCATGACCCACTTCTCATTTCATCAACACCACCATTTCTCACTATATAAACACCCATTCTCTTCAACCTTAATTGCATTGCTCACACACTTACTAATTATAAACCAATTCCTTTCTTTTCAACTTCATTTCCCCTACAAACATTTTAGAGCTACATAATTACATGATTTTAGTTACAAAACCTTTTCTTATTTTCATCTAGTTCACTTGTTTAACCTGGCTATCTTCAACTTCTTTCTTCCTTAACTCAACATTTATAAAAATCTCCCCATTATGTAACTTCAAACCATCCATCTTCTTATCAGATAAAACCCAAAAAAAAAAAAAAAATTTGTTTAGTTTATAAAAAGGAGGGAAGTGAAAATTGTTGAAAATGGAAGGTAGGGATGAAACAACACTGCCCGTGTCGGCTCCTGCGACACCTGGAACACCTGGAGGTCCATTGTTTACGGGGATGCGAATTGACTCGTTGTCATATGATCGCAAATCAATGCCTCATTGCAAGTGTCTGCCTGTTGCTGCCCCATCATTTGGTGCACCTCATACCTGTTTCACTGATTTCCCCTCTCCTGATGTCTCTCTCACTCGAAAGGTAGTTTTTTAACGGGCAACATTATATATATTTCTTGTCTTTTTAACAGTCAAGATTGTATTTTTTCTTTCAGTTTGATCACAATCTATAATCATTTGTTAACTGTGATATGCAGTTGGGTGCAGAATTTGTGGGAACATTTATATTGATGTTTGCAGCAACAGCAGGACCAATAGTGAATGAAAAATACCCAAAATCAGAGACACTAATTGGGAATGCAGCATGTGCAGGGCTAGCAGTGATGATAATAATATTATCAACTGGTCATATCTCAGGAGCCCATTTGAACCCATCTCTCACCATTGCATTCGCAGCCCTCCGTCATTTCCCATGGACCCAGGTCCCGGCCTACATCTTGGCCCAAGTATCAGCCTCCATATGTGCTTCTTTTGCACTCAAAGGTGTCTTTGACCCCTTCATGTCTGGGGGTGTCACTGTTCCTTCTGTTACCACTGGCCAGGCTTTTGCACTTGAGTTCCTTATTACCTTTAATCTCCTGTTTGTCGTCACAGCTGTCGCTACTGATACGCGTGCTGTACGTATACCCTACCTATTTTCTTTTTGTATCGATCAGTTATTTTATAAATCTTTGATCGAGCTCATTGAATGATGTGTGTGTTTAGGTTGGAGAATTGGCAGGTATTGCAGTTGGAGCTACTGTCATGCTCAATATTCTTGTGGCTGGGTAAGTTATTCATATATTTGAATGCATTTTAGCTGATAACCAGTAAGGTAGGCTGTTAGAGATACATATATTATATCCAGTATATTAGTTATTATCAGATTAAGCATATTAGATAGAGTTTGTAAGGTATTATAACTATGTTTAATTATTATAAATAAAAGGAAGGTATATATTATATATAGTTAAAAGTTATCATGATTAGATTAGGTTTCTTTTGTAGTTATTCTTATTGTATATAAGTTGATCAATAGTAGAATATATATGTATCTTACAAGGTTTTATTTTTCTATACATGCAGGCCATCAAGCGGTGGTTCAATGAATCCAGTGCGTACACTAGGTCCAGCGGTTGCAACAGGGAACTATACTGTGCTATGGGTGTACCTATTGGCACCCACACTTGGAGCCTTGGCTGGTGCCGGTGTCTACACATTGGTCAAACTTCAAGGGGGTGAGGGGGAGCAACCACGAAGCTTCCGTCGATAAGATAGCTATCACGATGCAGGCTTTATTATACACGATAATATATATAACAGCTGCCTTGTTTTAACTACAATTGTGTATGTGGTGGTATAATAGTAATAGAAATAATAGGGAATGTGACTACTGCATGTCCCATGGAATTGAAATGGTGTGTAAGTTAAGAGTAACTTGCTGTAGGTGAATTAAATGCAAGTGTACGTGTGATGTGAGGATTAATTAATTGGGTGTATCTTACATATTGTTTGCTTGATAATTGGCCGGGATGCATGTTCAAAGTTGTGATATATATTTTGATATCTTTGTTTTGTAAGTATACCATCCCAAGTTTTATCCAATAAGCATACGAAAACAACAGTTCTACACATTCAGGGAACCCGATTAATACTTTTTTAAAATAGTTCATTTCGATTTAAAACATTTTTCTCAGAACTCGTATTGATACGAACTCGTTTTGACTAGTCGGACGAATCCGTTTACACTTGCATTTATTTGGGCGCTAAACTAAACGCACATCAAAATTATAGGGCGCTAAACTAAACGCACATCAAAAGCTACCTTAGCCATGTGTGACCCGGACGAATCCGTTTACACTTGCATTTATTTGGATGTTTAGAACTGGAGTACTATATTATCCTAAATTAAAGACCAAGGCCGGTGGTCATTTACAAAGCGCCACACGACTTTTGTTTCCAATTATGTAAAAAAGGAGTGAGAGCCTTAAACAAGATTGTGGGTTTGGTGTAGTGGTTAGAAAAGTTGAGAGACTAAAATTGTAAATATGTAGAAGTTGAGCTGATGAGTTAAAATTACCCCTTAACTCTATTTTGACATATTTACGACTTAATTTGAGCGCTGACGATCTAGCCAGTTTACAACTTTCAATCTCATACTCTACTTTGACCCCTCGGTTTTAACTTAGACGTAATTTTGACTTATTAGTTTGGATATATCTTATTTCTTTTAATATATGACGCATTGCGATTTTACAACATAATAAAACCTTTTTTTATTAACGCGTGAAACGAAGTCATATACATAAGTCCTGACCACGGCATCGTGTGGCACGATCTTATAAGTAGTTATGTATTTAAAGTTTAGTTTTGTGACAATGATTCTTCGAACGTTTTGAAACGAACGTGAATTATATAAAGTTTTCTGCTTGTATCATGCTATTGACGAACTTTAATCAAGTCTTTGACTCATTGAGTTTAGCATATTAATTTGTTAGTATCCGAAGCTTACATGTATTGTGCTATCAATGGGATGGTGGCCCATTAACAAATATAAAACCGCAAAACCTTATCACTAAAATTATGAATTCAAGTCTGATATCTAGTTAAGAAATTTGCGGTTAAAAACACATGTATTGTGTTAATGAGTTTTGCATACGTATTTGTTTAGCTCCTAATTAGTTAGTGGAGGATGGAATATTAATGATCTTAAAAGCAGTTATTTTCACATGATTAGTGGAGCCTAAATGGGGTTTAGTCTTACCTGGATGCGATACCAAATCTTGTTCTAAAGCATTCATATACATATATACGTACACCACTTCCAATGCAATTACCTAGCTAGCTATGATCGTTGCACGTACACCAATACTATACTATGATCAATCAACTAGCCGACCATATTACTATATATATATTCACTTCTTTTGTAATTTTATTACTCGATAGTTTATTTGCCCTTTTTATTTATTTGTCTTTCAGTCCCGGTTTGGCATCTTTTAATTTATTTTATAACTAAAGGAACACCTACACCGTGTTTTATACTCATGACAGAAGCTTAGCTTGGTGATCATATGCAATAATGTACTAGTTAATTATTAACTAAAACTTTATGATGCCCCCACCACACGTTTAGAATATATATGATTCCCTACTCTCTAGTTTTCTTTTTATTTTCTAACCAGATATGAGACCGGGCCGCGTGTTGCAGCGGCCGGGTCACGTGGTCGTAATCTGCGTATGTGATTTCGTCACATTCATTGATAAAAAAGTTTCATGTCCCATATGTCACGCCACAAAGCCGTAATGTGTCATGTATCGAAACGCAACAAAATACTAAAAGTTAGAAGTCAACACAATAAGTCAATCAAATACAGAATTTTGAAGTCGAACCATATGTATAGTAGGATAAGAAACCAAAGTCGAAAAATCATCATAGGCTAAAATGACAATTAGAAAAAGTCATGGACTAAAATCGTAAATATGTAAAAGTTAACAAAAAATAACTTGAGATATGGTATAACACGTGATTGAAACACGTGTCGCCACGTGAAAATCCGATTCCTAACCGACTTTAACAATTAGGAGGTATAACAATTTGCTTAAACATAACCCAAAAGATCGACTCCATATATATAAATAACTAACGTATTTTATTTAGGATTAAATAGAGAAAGTGAAATTAGCATAACTAGTGTAGAAAATAGTATATGCACCATTGACTAAATATACTCTTAGATTGAGATGCGCGCAAGTGACCCATGTAGAAATGAAAATATTTAAAAAGACGGAAATACGAGTTCACTAGCTTTATGTTTTTATCGACTTGTTGACGTAGTTTGAGCGAAATTGATAGAGGGGCACTTTTGAGACTTGTTAGAGGGGGTGGCACTTAGTTTCGAAGATTAATACGTTTGATGTCCTGAGCTTGCTTTGTTTGATATATATATCACCGATGTCCATAAAATTTACAGGAGAAAATTTTCTTTGACTATATATGCCTATACTGCAACCTACAATCTCTTGGTTGTGACTCGCATATTATCATTAGGATCAACCGTCCGGTACCCCATGTCCCCACCTTGTTGGTTCATAGCAATGTAGTGTACCATAAAAATAAGAAATAACAAGTTTAAAATTTTCGATGCATAAGCTCTTATATATCTGTCTCATCCCATCAAAAGATTGTTGACTTTTTTTTATAGTTTTTTTTTAAATTCAAATAACTTTTGTATATTGGTAACTTTTAATTTTATTGCTTTTATTTTCAACACAACATCGATATATCATTTTCTATGAAAATGATGTTCTAACTAAATCAATTGTATATATATTGCATATGATTATAGCATGAATAACATAATTTATATGTGAATAGTAGGATTGTAATGTGAATATATAGTGTGGTTTATATCATACGTATGCGTAATATCAGTGAATTCACAAACTCATATAACCCTTGACTAAAGACGAGGAACACAATAAGGCCGGCCACTAGTTTGTACAACAACTTATATGGCCATACTATGAAAGTTTTATGCAAATTATTAAAAATTTCTTGATTTCATACATTGGAGGTGTCACAACATAAGGATGACTCGTGATCGATAATCAACAATAAAATCATATGGATTTCAATTAAGTTGTGGGTGTACGATTGTGGATTGGGGTGTTTATTTTAATAACATCAGTTGTTTATAATTATTTATACAAAATATGTCAATGAACTTAAGATTTTCAAAAAAGAAAAAAAGTTTAATCTCCCTCTTAACTAATAAGCTAGGAGATCATTGACACATGAATAGGGGATTTGGGGGTAGGTAGGCTTTTGTCATATATGGACGTGCTTAGGATTAATTTCTTAATTAAAAGAGAATGATGATTGATGGAGAAGAGGGTGGGAAGAAAATGCAAACAAAAAAAAAAGTCTACAAAAAGTGTTGAAACATGATTAAAGGGCTTGCGCATTTATAATATATATGGCTAATTCTTTCGACAATTAGCTAGTGCATTCTTTTGTTAAAAAACGTGAACTCACTTTCATAATCACATATTTTTAATCAAAGTTTTTTGATTATGCATTTTAGTGTTTGGACAAATTAACAAATATTTTTAGTAGCCCGTTTTTGTTTATTTAGTAGAGAAGTATTATTTCAAATAGTATCATGATGATAAAAACAAAATATGACTAGCATGTTTATTCAAATCTAATTCGGTTTATTTAAATTATTTGAATGTGCAATAATAAAACTGAATTCAAATTTGAATAAGAATGAGTTCCTTCAATTTGAATATGTTTATTTGAATCGAATCAAATTCGAAAAAACTAAAAATTAAATGTTATGAAAAAATGTTAAATCGCTACTTTAAAATTTTATAATCTAATTCATTGTCATTCCAAAATAAACATAAAAAATATATATTCAAACAACATAAAAAAACTTAAAAAAGTCTCGCCTATATACACAGAATCAAGGCAAAGAACCAGCATGAGTGAGATGGCAAGGAGGTGCACCGCATAGGAACAACATCCTACCCATGTGGTATAGAAAGGTCAATAAACGAGTGAGTTCTATGAATCGTTGGATGAGAAAAAACAACATGAATAAAAGAGAGGCAAGGTACCACACACTCTTTGATATGACACTGATCGTGCCATAAGAAGCTCTCATTTTGTCTTTAATAACCATCTTTTGATATATACAATTACTAACTTGGTTTAAGGGTGAGATGAGTGTTCATTTCATCTCCCATCCCCTAACACTTCACCAATCACAAGCTGACGGCTAACAACTCGTTTATCAATCATTCCATCTAACACTTTAACCATTAAAGGCGACACAACTAAGAATCCCTAAACCCATTATATTTTTAATATAAAAACAAAAAAATATTTTATTAAAAAGACTATATTTCATTAAAATATACGAAAATATATACAATATATTAAAACTAAAACTTACTAAAAGCCTACAATTAAAACCAAAAATTACTAGAAAGTTACTAAAAATCGCATCTCATCCGTTTCGGGTTGCAATTTCCCGTTTTCTGAGAACTGTGGTTATTTTATGTGTAAAATAATGTATTTTATAAGTAAATTTTATACAAAAAACTTTTTTTAATAATTAAACCCAACCCATAGACCCCACCCTAAAAGACCTTTTGCCAACGGGACTAAAAATTGGGCCCCGGCCACTCCATCAACACACCATAACCTCAACGGTGATCCAACCCCCCCTTCCCCATCCCTGCAACACCGTCAATCCATGAGAGTGGTGTGCCTACGTATGGTTGGACCCCTTTCATGTTCCCCATAACCACACCCCATCACTCTAATAGTAAATGTGTGTGTATAATACATCTCATATTTTAAGTGGTGTTAAATTCTAACCACACTTAAGACGTGACATAGATTTAAATTAAAGTATGGTAGTATTTAGGGACGTTAAATAGAACAATCCTTTGACCCGGTTAATAAATTATCGTTAATAGATCATTGGTTCTACGGTTCATTGAATCGCATTATTTCTATGATTTCTTATGTAACCTTGTTGTACGTAACAGAACTTTGACCACGTACTTAAAAAAAGTTTTAAATTACATATAAAACTTACATACAGAAATGCTATGTTTTCTAGTACCATCAAACATGTGGACAAAAAAAATATATATGTATATATTATCTTTAATAAATTGTTTATTAAAACATTTATTTATATTATAATAATAATCTGAGAAAGTACCTAAGCATGTTTTGTTGCGACTTGTGATTAATTATTGGAGTTGTTAATAATTCAAGTTGTCAACCAAATAAAAAGAGTTCTTAAATAATAAGCAACCATTAATTATTATATTGAGATGGAGGATACATACATAGGGGGTGCATCAAATACAAATTCCGTCTTGTCAAAAATGGGGTAATGTTTCTACATCTAATTTATCAAGTTAGTTAATATAACCAATAATTTCATAACCGATTGAAAATTATTAATCACTATAACCGAGTAAAAAGAAATTCATTACTCGTGTTACTTTTTACTCTTAGTAACTAGTTAAAACTACTTACCAGAAAGTCGAGCTTATGTATATATATCATCAAATCAACGATTAGTTTTTAAAAAAATGCAATCACATATATAACAATATATGCTGGCTACACAGTCATATATGTGGTACAGGATACTAATATGTTTCATGCATTACACGATACAAATTATTCAGTTTTATACGGTGTAAGTGTGTGACAAAAACCTGACTCGCGTACCAAACGTAAATACCAATTGTCCATAATACCATATTTAAAATATACATTTAAGAGATAAAAAAGTTGATTTAGATCCAAGTAAAATATATAGAATGATTGATATAATAATGAATTTAATAGGCTTGAAGTTGATGCAAAAGAGTTGACTTTATAAATTATAACTCGAGCTCTCTCCTTCTCCATTACTATATACATTCAGTCGCAACCTTCAGAAACCATTCAACCTCTTCAATTTCATTATTCATTTCTCTTCAACCTGGATCATCTTCTTCCTAGCTTCATCATACTTTTATTTATAAAATCTCTGTAAGCATTAAACCTTGTTTCTTCCCTGTTTTTTTCCTTGGTTTCCCCAAACATTTTTTTAACAGTTTCATATACTTCGTTGTTTAGCCTGGCTATTTTCATCATTTTCCTTCCTTAATTCAACATTTATAAAAATCTACCCAGTATGTAAGTTTAGGCCAATCCCTTAATATATTTCATCGTTTAAAACCAAAAAAAAAAGAGATCTTGATCTTGATTTGATCTGGATCACATTCAGACGATTACTTAGCAATACCTTTATAAAAATCTACGAGTTATGTAAGGTATTTGTCATTGGTCTTTACATCCTATCTCAAAAAAACCAAAAAAAAAAGAGTTTCGTATTTAGTTTTTAAGATATATATTTAGAAGGGAAGTACGAATCCAAATCATTAAAAAATGGAAAGTGGGGATGCACAAACGCCGCCGGTGTCAGCACCGGCGACGCCAGGAACACCCGGAGGTCCTTTGTTCACTTCCTTGCGAGTGGACTCTCTGTCTTATGACCGTAAGTCAATGCCTCATCGCAAGTGCCTCCCGCTTGATGCAACATCGTGGGGCCCACCGAACATCTCGCTCACCCGAAAGGTACCCTACGGTCCCACACACATATTATATCAATTCCATGTTGTTATAATCTAAAAAAAAAAAAATTATTACCACTATGTATGCAGGTGGGAGCAGAATTTGTGGGAACTTTTATACTGATATTTGCAGCAACAGCAGGGCCAATTGTGAATCAAAAATACACAAATTCAGAGACACTTCTTGGAAACGCAGCATGTGCAGGGCTAGCAGTGATGATAATAATATTATCAACTGGTCATATCTCAGGAGCCCATTTGAACCCATCTCTCACCATTGCATTCGCAGCCCTCCGTCATTTCCCATGGACCCAGGTCCCGGCCTACATCTTGGCCCAAGTATCAGCCTCCATATGTGCTTCTTTTGCACTCAAAGGTGTCTTTGACCCCTTCATGTCTGGGGGTGTCACTGTTCCTTCTGTTACCACTGGCCAGGCTTTTGCACTTGAGTTCATCATTACCTTTAATCTGCTGTTTGTTGTCACAGCTGTCGCTACCGATACACGTGCTGTACGTATAGCCTACCTTCGTTTCATATCATATTTTTTTTATAAATATGTGATCTCATTGGATGATGATGTGTTTCAGGTGGGAGAATTGGCGGGTATTGCAGTTGGAGCTACTGTTTTGCTCAACATTCTTGTGGCGGGGTAAGTATTCATATTTAGATCAGTTTCGAGTCGAACTCATCATCCGTTTAGCTAAACGAGCAGTGTTCGTGTTAACATGACAGGGTTTGCAGGTTGATCCGATTAAGCGCTTATTTGTTGTATTGTTTTTATGTTATAGATTAAATTGGTTGAGTGTTTTTTGCTCAAAATTTAAAAGTTAAAAGAAAATTAACATAAGAGTATATAATTAACATGATTGTTTTATTTTCATTTGTTGTAAAATAATAATAGATCTTAGAGTATCAATGTTAAATAGATCTGGTTAACGGGTCTCATTCGTGTCAACCCATGAATGTTCATGTCATGTTCGTGTACGTATGTGTTACATGATTTTTATTGGGTTAGACCTGCAAACACGACATGCTTAGCATAGGACCCCTAGTTAATTAAGGTCGATTAGTGGTTGATATTGTAGTAACCATGCATTTGCTAATTAAATTTGTATGGCAGACCATCAAGCGGTGGGTCAATGAATCCAGTGCGCACACTAGGTCCAGCAGTTGCAGCAGAGACTTATACTAAGATATGGATCTATGTGTTGGCACCCACACTTGGAGCCTTGGCTGGAGCTGGTGTGTACACGTTGGTCAAACTGGATATGGTTGAGGGAGAGGTGCCACGTTCAGCACGAAGCTTTCGTCGTTAAAGGCTCTTAATTTGTGGTTTGATGCTAATTAATAAAACAGGATTTGATGTGTCTTGTACGTCCCTCGGAAGTGGTGTGTAATATTTACTTGAAAGATGATTACCTTATATATGTATGTATGTATGTTATATGGTGTGACATTAATTTGTTTTGATTGTTGTAGTAAATTAAGATAAACATCATGTATGTGCGTGTATCTAGTATGTTTGCTTGAAGAATTGATGTATGTAATAACTGTTTTGTGTCTTCATGTTTGTGAAGGATCAGTTGATATATATGTTGCATTTATGACACGTACCTTTTAGCCATGGAGAGTCAACCATTAGGGTAGACGAAGTGCATCATGCAATCTCCGGCATGGTGTTCTTGAACGAAAATTAACTGATGCCCTTAGGGCTTTAGGGGCTGTTTGTTTTACCTCTTAATAGTTCAGTTCAGTACTTAATTATTCAAATTCAGCATTCAGAGCGTTTATTTCATAAAAAAAGAGTCTCTGAATGGTTTAGCTAAGTGCTGAATGGTTAAGAGATTGAAAAATGCTGAATGGAACTGAATGGAGCATGTACCAAACTTACCATCACCTGAAGTTCTACCTTAATATCATTTCCATTGATAGAGCCTCTTAATGGTTCAGACCTCTTAACCATTCAGCACTTAATGATTCAGATTTTACCAAACAACCCCTTAATTAAAAATAGTACTAGACCTGGCAATCTTAACCTGTTTACCTTCAATTGGGTTGATTTAATTGGGCCTTAATTAAAAAGATATGAGTTAAAATGGGTTGGTTAGTATTCTTAAGGAGGTCAAGATGGGTAATCTTAAAAGCTAAGGAGAGAAGAAACGGGTCAAGATGGGTGATGCCACATACCCCAACGGACGGGTCATGATGGGTCGTTATTGGGTTTTGCTTAAAAGTTGAAACCCTTATCCATATTGTTCGTCTTCCTACAAAATGTCCAAACCCGTTCAAATCATCATCAATGATTAATCTCCTCTATTGATTCAATCTCACATACCCATCATAGATCATTGTTTTTATCTGGTTTTTACTAAACTTCAACCCATCATCGTTCTCATTCTCAATTTGAACCTAACTTCATCTTCAAGTGGCATCCGATCGATTCGAAGAGAACACTCCCCTCTTCTCAGAAACTCAGATCCGTTGTTGTCGACGCACCAATGTCTTCATCGCCATCGTTGTCTTGGTCTTCCGTATACCGTCAGTGCGCTGGTTGATCTTTGTTTACACTTTACACCACTCGTACTGACCCAACCCGTTCTGACCCGGCAATTAACCCGACCCAACCCAGCCGTTTTGTCAGGTCTAAAGAATACTAACCAACCCATCTTAACCCATATCTTTTTAATTAAGGCCCAGTTAAATCAACCCAATTGAAGGTAAACGGGTTAGGATTGCCGGGTCTACTTTTGTGTATATGAAAGTTGTTTCGAGATACAATCTGGAAGATAGCAAACAAAAAAGTAACTAAATCTGGAAGATTGTCGGGTCTATTTTACTTTTTTATGATGATTAATAGGAATCTACCTATTCTAATAATTGAGTATCACATCCACATGTCACTATTTTAACTACTCCACATAGGATTTTGCTTAGGTGTCATGTTCTAAATTAATTTGATGGAGAATTTTTAGACGGGCCATGGTATGCTCCATATTCGAAATAACCCGATATGTTTAAATTAAAAATTCACAAATTATCATCAATTATCTCCTAGCCCAATATGTTCAAATACAAAATTTACCAATTATCATGATCTATATCTTAACCCGATATGTACCAAGTATCATGAAT
>JAOYNQ010000013.1:402527-419903 GCA_026259685.1 Tagetes patula
AAAACAAATAAAACTTTTCAAAAAATTAAACCCCCTACCAAAAAACACAAAACCCCCACCCCCATCTATAAACACTAAACCCTCACATCACCCCACCCAAAAACTCTGAAATCCTCCACCCCACCTAAAAATGCTAAAACTCAAAAAATTAACCTTTGGAGAGGCTATTTTGCAAAAGTGAAGTAGTGGCAGTTTGCTAGTTTAGGACCTTAGGGCTTAGTCTAGCACTAATTTGGGCTTAAACCTAAATAACATGGGCTGCTTAAGGGGGTCATCTCTTTTGGGCCTGCATGTGCCATTCACTTCCTTTGAAGCAGCCTTGGTTATTGTTGCTACCTTCTCTTTATCAAGGCTTACACTTTTGTTTATTAGAAGTACATTAACTTTTACAAAAGCCCCATACACGCACCCCCAATAGCCACCTGTAAACGAACCAATTCTGATCATCCGGATGTTTGGGCTGGCCGGTTGCAGAATGTGTTACACCAAGCTAGCTTATTGGATTGACCGTGAGTTTTTATCTTAACTGGCCTGGTTGAACCGGACGATGAGCATGGCTCTAAATGGGGTATGTGTCGTCAAGTGAGTGTAATGGCCTGGGCCTGGCTAGAAGCAGTGCGGGACCATGGGGTGGTGGTACCACATTGAAGACAAAAAATGGGGACAGTGGTGTATATAGCCATGAATATATGATGTCTACATTGCGCTGCATTACATACTGCATGCTTAATTTCGTAGTAAGAAATATGAGTTTCTATATAATAATATTGTTATCAACTTATAATATTCATCATTAGCTTAGAGATTGTTATGGAAAATCTGAATCATTAAGTGCTATTTGTTTCACCTTTTAATGGTTCAGTTCAATATTTAATCATTCAGCATTCAGCATTCATAGTGTTTGTTTCACAAAAAAAGAGCCTAGCTATGAATAGTTCAGTTAAGTGCTGAATGGTTAAGAGACAAAAATGCCTATGGAACTGAATGAAGAATATACCGACTTTACCCTCATCTGAAGTTCTATCCCAACATCCCTCCTATTGATAGAGTCTCTTAATGGTTCAGACTCTTAACCATTCAGCACTTAATGATTCAGCTTTTGACAAACAGCCCCTAAGTAATAGGAGTGAGGTTGTGGTAGACGCGTAGATGTGCGTAAAGTTGGTATATGCTCCATTAAGTTACATTTAACATCTCTCTATCACTTAAACGTTAATCACTAAACTAACTCATTAAGCTGCTATCAACCTATTGCAACATTTTTATAACCTTTTTGCCACATTTTTTTTTTCAAAACAACTGCATTAGAAGAAGTTGCATCAGATCTAATGCAACTTTTTTGATACCTATCGCAACTCTCTTTCAAAGAGTTGCATTTAAAAAAAGACTGCATTTGAAAAAAAAGTTGAATTATGTAAAACAATGATTGCATTATGTACCAAAAATGTTGCAATAGGGTTAATGCAACTTCACCTAATACAACCAATTTTTTACCAAAAAAAGTTACAATAGGCTCATTTTCTTGTAAGGTCTTTTTAATGAACCAAACACTTTAAATACTAAATAATTCAAAGAGTTTAAACAAACAGCCGCCTAATATCGTTTCAGTATTTAACACAAAATAGAAAATGAGGCGAAAGTACGAACATCAACATCTGATATGCTGGCACCCATTTTCTCACCTCAAAAGGTTATAAAAAGACATCCCACATACATTCATGAGTCATGACAACCTATGTTTCTATAGGGTGGGGACCTTAACTTACTT
The DNA here is from genome assembly GCA_026259685.1 of Tagetes patula. Classification (NCBI taxonomy): domain Eukaryota; kingdom Viridiplantae; phylum Streptophyta; class Magnoliopsida; order Asterales; family Asteraceae; genus Tagetes; species Tagetes patula. The sequence continues at coordinate 404,296 of JAOYNQ010000013.1, forward strand.
AATTATACTATTATTAATACTAACTATTTTATTTTAATTATCCCAACATGATATATTATGCAGTTATGCACACCTAACGTCTATCTAAGCCCATGATCAAAACTCGGTAGATTTGATACCCTACTAATCCACAACTTATTTCCCACAATCATGAGATCGATACACTAACATCTTAGCACACTTATTTCATTTGTTAGTTATTCTCAATTAATCATGTGGTGCACAAGATGCACGTCGGTAGTTTTCAGATGCCTTAAAATTATAAAAACTTAAATTTCTATGTTTAATAGACAAACGACGTGAATTAAACTAATTTTGTGCAATCCTAAGCAAAATGGGATTTTTAGTTTTTTAAACTTAATTGAGTTATAACCAGAGTGATCATTCTAGACAATATTATTGGGTTTTAAAATGTATATCAATTTATATACCTTATACAAATATAAATGTAATTACTAACAATTTATTTTTTTTAAATATTAATTAAATTGATACCCGGAATTGAACCTAGTCACCTATATGATAAAAATATTTATAGGCCCATCCCATAAAAAAGTTGGAACCGCTATTGTCACCATCCACACAGCACGACTAACTGTGAGTCTGTGACACAATTCAAATTTTAACCATCGATCATCATTTACGGCAGAAGTTACACAAACATATCAGTTAGAATGGTAAATTATTCAATTTAACCATACAACATTCTGATGAAGTGATTAGTAAATTTTAATCATCATTAAAATTAAATTTAACTTAGTTTTAACTGCTATTGTTACACGGGTCGACTGAATTAAACTAAAAAATTGATACCCAGCTAGCTGCGTATGAGTTAACTTAGAGTAAAGTACAGTTTTGGTCCCTGTATTTTGATAACATTAACAATTTCAGTCTCACCTTAACAGTTTTAGTTCTTGTGACTTTATTTTTTAACAGAAATAGACCTGAACATTAACACTATCCATTTTTCCATTAAATCTTTCACATATGCCCCGTATCTGAGGGGTAAAAATGTCATTTCTCCCCTCATTTATTAAGGGCATCATATAGGTGAACATATTTATTCAGTTGCATGTCAAAAATAGTGAGAGAAATATCATTTTTACTTCTCATGTGAGGATGACTTAATTACAAAAATTGGATGGAGTAGTGTTCGCGACCATTTTTATTAGAAAATAAGGTATTGTTAAAAGATCGACAATTCCTAATTTAATGGATGCGGCGGCAGTTTGTCGGAAATCCAGAGTCTCTACTTGATCCAGGATATGTGATGTATATCTTATTACATTGTGATCAATAAATCGACTAATAAATCATTTAATCACAAAGACCAAAACAGTAAAAGTAATACTAAAACTATTAATGATATTAAATCAAAAGAACCAAAACTACACTTTTTTACTCGTCAATATAAGATAATTTTGGCTTTTAGAAATCAAACCGTACGTGAATAAATCTCCAGAAATCTTTCATGAAAACACTTTACCACATATTATATATGATTTGTATAAAGTTTAATTGTTTAAGAGTCATGAATGTCAGTACCGTCTTCACTTTTACTTTTTCACATATTAATCGCTAACTTTTCCTTTTATAATTAAATCATATAGCTTATTATATCATGTATATATATATGTATATAGTAGCCTGCGTGTCGTTGATCTACTTTATCATCAAGGGTAAAGTCAACTTTCATCAAGATTTGCATCGCATATATTTACTAGCATGAAAAACTCTATTATCACTTTTAATATATACACACACATATACATGTATATACATATATATAATGAAAAATGTTGTTTATTTGAGATCTTGATGAGTTACATGTCTAAATCAATTAGAGATATTCATTCGGACTGTTTGTTTAATAAACGAGTCAAACGGTCAGGTTAGGGTCAACACATTAAAAATTAAGTCAAGTTTGAAAGGTGCGGGTCTGGTTAACTAGAACCCACCAACCCGATATCCTGACCCATTAAACACCGCTGACATTACAAATTTGAATCCTTTACTTATGGTATAAAGGAAAACATGCCCGGCCTACCACTTGATTTTGTTCAAAAATAAATATTAACTAGATAAAATGGATAAAATTTTATAAACAATATTGTTAATGTATGGTATAATACTCGCGCCTGCAATTTAGTGATTATCAGTGAAATGAGTAACATATTAATAAAACTTTAACATTAAACCGTTTTTAGAGAAGTAAAATAGAAAAATGAACGTATGAAAGATGGATATAGAGTAGGGATCGGAGTATATATTTAGTACGTAAAGGCCAAAGGGAAAGAAAGGAGTGTGAGTATGATCGAGCATTAAGACGTTGCATAAACTAACTAATTAATCACACGTACGTACTACTATAAAACTAACATTTTCGAGGCGCCAACCATATTTTAGATTACTAGAAACTCACCCGCGCGCTAAAGTTGCTTCCCATAAAAAAAAGTAGTCCTAGCTTAGCTAATTAATGGCTCGAAGAACAATATATTAGTTAATAGAAAATGGTGGTTGGTTAAGTGTTACAGTATGATTTACTTAGGTTCAAAATTAAGATGACTATATATATATAGCAGCAATATAAAAATCATATCCCAGCATGCATCCAGGTGATGGGTCAGATAATTAACGTACATGCAGGATTTATGGATCAATGAAGCTGAATTTGTTCATTAAATCTAAAAAAAAAGAGGAAAGTCCCTTTTCTTAGGACAAGTAACTATCAAACATACATACATGTGTTGTAATTGCATTTGCTGGTGGTGGTATGATACCTGTTTTATGGGATCTGGTGCATGCAGCTAGCTAGCTAGCTAGCACACATTGTAATTCATTAGCCTGTATCCAAACAATATATAACTAATTAAGAGCTAGTCCGTCTTTCAACCATGAGTACGTAAGGGGGTGTGTTGAATTAATACTAATCATATATAAAACTTAATTAGGGCATGCATGCGGCATACAATGACTAAGGGTCAAGCTAGTTGATTTCGGGTACCCTTAGCCCTTAGGTTAATAATTAGTAACTAGTATATATGGTCCGTTAATGGCGGTTACCATTAAAGTTGGTTAAGTTTATTAGTTAATTAATGTACTACCATAGTTAGTTATATATGTTGGTTAGAGGCTAGCTAGCTATATATCATGCATATATGTTGAAACAAGAATCAAGCAATCAAATACGTTACTACTAAACAAACAAGCATGATCGACTAATTATTAAGGATTACAAAACCAATTAACATAGTTAAAAATTGTGCTCGCTCTTATCGATCACCACTGGTGTATATATTATGATGCTAGATTAATCCTTGATCATTCCCGGCCTTTGTATAATCGTTTCTGTTAATACTGAATGGTGGCAAAAAAAAATATATATAAAACTCATGAGATCGAATAAAGATTAAGGTAGGTATATATATACCGCAGCTAATTTAAGCTATAAGAAAATAAAAATGATCGGTCCGATCGAAAAGGGGCAAGTGAGATCGATGTGTAGGTAGCACGCACACATGAGCCACAGCAAAGCAAAGCAAAGCAAAGCAAAGCAAAGCAAACGAAGCTATATATATATAGCTGCTAACTTTCTATAGCTACACCTAGCTCACTCAAAACTAGGGATTACAATTTACATGCATGCCTCCAATATTCAATGCATTCATCACTAGCTACCTACCTACCTGCTTTATATATATATATATATATATTAGTTTTTAAATCTAATATATATATAGTTAAAGTTAATAATAAAAAGGAATATATGTGATTGATGACAGAAACATGAATGCAGCAGAAATGGGATTTAATGAAGAAGAGTCCAAATTAATGTCGTTATGGTTGTCTACTGCCTGCCATTGCTTACCACTCGATCTTCCCCCTCATTAGGATCTTTATATTGCAACCAAATCATATATATATATATATATATGATCATCGATATTCAGTCCCGCAGGGCATATATACTGTATATAAACATGTACTTTGTGCTTCCTCAATATGCATGACTTCTTTTTTAACTTATATAAACACCTACATGATCATAAACATATTCATTAACATATATACGTACATCGGAACGATTGCCTTAAATTTTCGATTATCTAATTTATGTTTATGTTTTTCTCTTCTACTTTTTTAGTCTCCGGCCGGCTAGTGTTTCTTTTTCTAATATACCTCCGTTTAAAAAAATAATAAAAATAAAGTATTGATAGGGTCGAGCTTGGAAAAATTATGAGATGTGATTAAATTTTTATGCTATCTTTGGGACCTCAAATATAAAAGGCTTAAAAATATATAGGTAAGTTTAATAAACAAACATATTCATTAAAATCTTACTAATATATATCAACATACTCCCTCATAAGGTCTTGAACATGTAAGATTAATTTTCTTACATGGGTTATGGGTATAAGCCTCTAATCATTGGATTTATTTTCTTAATTGACTAGGTTTAATACCCGTATGTTACATACGGGTTAAAAAACATATTTTTAAAGAAATTATAACCATTATGCTTAATGATTTATAAATATTTAATATTTAAAGATTTAGTTTCATTAACTCATGCATGGTGGTGAAAATTTTTTCTTAATTTCCCTCCTAAACTTCCTATTATAAAACAAATAATTTCCCCCTCAAAATTTGTCTCATTCAAAACTTTGATTTATTAGATGGATTAATAGTTATGTAATTATTATGAGACAGTAAATGTTACGTCATTTTTTAATATAATGCATCATATGGGCTAATTAACCTCCACGTAACTAACAATACCCCTAAAGTACATTAACATTCATTATCGAGTTATCTATAATTCTATATAAGTATTATATGCAAAATGGCTGTTTAAATCCAGCAGTGGCTTTTTGCTTGAATAGTAAGTAGTGCCACCACCTAGAACCTATACCTACTAAGCCTAGGCTAGGCTAGGCTAGATGCTTTCTCTCTTTAAACTAGCTAGGATGGGCCCAAGTCTCATGTCTTACATACTCGTCATAATACACCCCAACCTTGCTTGTCCCCGCATGTACCTTTCCCTGGTTACTCAACAAATAAAACAAGTTGGCCCCTATGTACACCTACCAATATTATAAATCAACTTTATTATATCCTTTCAAGAAATAAAATTTTATAAAAACACGTTTACCTTTATTTAATCGTTATAGGTGCAAAGAGATGAAAGAAATAATAAAAGATCGAGATAGGTTAATTAGACAAAGACTCATCTATATCGGTCTTAATCGTTATATATAGTCATTGATCAACAAATGATAGTTCTTGTTGTATCTTGTGTTTTGAAAGTTTTCAGTTTTAAAAGTTAAATTTAACCAGGGCGAAAACTTAGTTAATATAAGACTTAATACCGCCTTGTCAATTTGGAGGCTTATACGTACACATGCACATAAAAATATAATGTTTTATTCACAGACGTCTAATACATAATCATTATATTTGTGACATGGTTTACACATTATATATGTGTACCGTGTGTTGTAGTTGATTGATGTAGAGTCCATGAAACACAACACAAGATATGTTTGTTTGGCATCACTTGCAAATGATCGAACACTAATCATGCTTTGTCTAGGTAGGACCAGCTAGCTATATGTCGTTCCATTGTAATATATGTACTTGCTCCTAGCTTGTATCCATCCCTTTCACACTGATTTATTCATAAATTATTAATTGGTCCACAAAATATGTACAACAAAATTTAATACTTGAAACTAAAAGCTGGAGCTAGAAAAATAATTATAAAGGGAAACTGAGTACTCAAATCTCAATTGATCTTATTTACTTACTACTTTCCAATTTTTTTTATCAAAACATTAAATTTTATACCTCTTGTCAAAAGTGATTAAAGATCCATAAAAAATAATGTATTTAGGGGTTGTTTGTTTATCTCTTAATGGTTCAGTTCAGTGCTTAACCATTCATCATTCAGTATTCAGAGCGTTTGTTTCAGAAAAAAAAAAAAGCATCTGAATGGTTCAGTTAAGTGCTGAATGGTTAAGACTGAGAGATGCTGAATGAAACTGAATGGAGCATATACTAACTTTATATTCATATGAAGTTTTACCCCAACATCCCTCTTATTGATGGAAACTCTTAATGGTTCAGACCTCTTAACCATTTAGCACTTAATGATTCAGATTTTGCCAAACAGCCCCTTAGTATTATTTCATATGAATACATGCAATAAAATCTAGAGCGCTAGTTATCTTAGTTTTAAAATTTGTTTATGAAAACTTGTAAAATTTGTTGAAGAATAACCACTTCAGTCTACTATTACTAGATTAGGCCGGCCTAAACATAACCAATGAATCCCGAATTTCTTTATTCTTTTGTTTTAACTTTTTACTTAAAGAACCCTAAATATGCGTATACGTGAGATTTACTAAGACCATTCGCAATTGAGGGACACGTACACCTATTGTGATTTACACTACTCTGTTGATCGAGAGATCGTAAAATGATATATATTCTGATCACTCCTTGGTACGTATGCTCGATCTCCACGCATCGATCCCTCCTCCCATACCAATCTCGATCTCTCATTGCTACGTTTACAGGTGGCACTCCCTCTATTTATTAAACAAATTAAATCCTAGCCTTGATATATATATAAGAATATCCGATACGTACTTTAAGTACCGATAACTAAATTGTACTTACAACTTTTTAATCCTTTTTAATATATTAGTAGGAATTTCTAAATAAAACATAATTTAAATTTTATTTATTAAACAAAATCATTGATATGGATATCCAATTAATTACTTACAGCTTTATAATCTATTTAATTTAGTAAGAATTTATAAATAATATGTATAATAAAAACATTGCAATCTAGCTAACCCTTATAATAATTTTCCCTTCAGCCTTATGGTTTTAAAACACAAAAATTAAAGTCATTAGTTATAGGAGATTAATGAGAACTAAACTCATATTTGGGTAGAAAATGAATGATCATGATCGAGGTAATTATATTAGTTAAATAAATGATATTTGAGAGGGAACAAACGAAGGCATTAAAGTGCAAAAGGATACGATAGACTTACACCTTGGGGTGTGCTCTTGATCATTTGCTGTATTTGGTTTCTGATACAATCCAAAGCTCTGTCAACTTACTCAAAAAGAGAAAGAATAGAATTTAATACACCTAGCTAGCTAGCTATGTCATATATATAGACTCCATATGCCTACTTAGACCTACACACATGCATACACACACATATATCAATTACAATGGCTGCATTTACGAGTGTTTATGTTAACTTTACCTTTTGGTTATACTAATTTTTTAGAAGACAAGAGAAACAAATTATTAAATTAATTTGAAGGATATTCCATTTAGTGAAAAGATAAAACCCTAAATGACACGTTAATTAGTTAATTGTTTTTTTACAACAGAACATAACTAATATTTAATTAATATATATGAGTCAAACTCTACGGCAACATGACATATATATGCTAACATTATGCATATTAATAAACTTTGATCGATCGATGTAATTCATGAATACTATTATATATGTGTGCTACTTTGTTTTTGATCGTTAACTAGAAGTTCTCTCCTCCTTAATTGGCCCGGTTGTGATACTTGCATCTTCTATATAGAATAATCATGTCCAAAACCGCATGTGTGACTAGATCGTAACATTTTGCTCCAAGCATCCCGTTGTTATTTTCCTCCGACGAAATCTACAAGGATCCTAATTAATAATCCTTAGGTACATGAATTTTCCCATTATATATTTAGGTGTATGTATATATGTACGTATGAAATCAAAATCATTACCGAACCACTTTTTATTTTTCATAACCAAAAGATCTATAGAACCATTGATTTACATAAATGCAACTGAGCCTAGTGATATTTAAACGGTTTTACATATGTGTATGTAAGAAATAAATACATTACATTTGCTTCTATACTTTAATATTTATGTCTGATATACACATATTTATACAACTTAACATAATTTATATTAATGTAAATCAATGATTCTTTTGGTTCTGAAATATAAAAAATTGTTCTGTAAAGATTTTAACTCTATATGTACATATGTATGTATGTAGCACCTTATATGTATATAAATAGGGTTAGGATCTTTACAGAACCACCTTAATTTCATAACTACAGAACCATTGATTTACATACATGTAAATTAAGTCTGACAATATTAAGCCTTCTTTACACATGTGTAAATCAGACATGAGTATATATATGTAAAACAACCTAAATATCACAAGATTTAATTTACATTTATTTAAATCAGTGTAAACTAGTTGTTCTACCCAAAACGCATAAATCTAAACCCCAATAATTTGAAAAATAGTCTAAAGTTGAGGAGAGGCTGCCTATAGCAAATTATATATATAGCATTTGTTTCTAGATCTAATACCACAAAATCTATATAACTAATGCAAATTAAAAAGGTGTTTGCAGTCCTCTTAATTAGGTAAGTGACGTTTCTATTCTTGAATTAGAACTAGCTAGCTAGTAATTGCTCCTTACATTGTGTTTTACGTACTCCTATTAAAGAATAATGATCGATTTTTTAGCTTAACTACTAGGACACTGTAAATATCATTCTGCTTTCCAAAATCTAATTACATGACATGACTCTTTAAGTTAGGCAAATAAATTAGAAAACAATTAGTGGCAAACTATATATTAACGATTTGTGTTATAGGCAAATTACTATCAAGTTTATATTTGACATAGTTGATATATAGGATATAAAACCAATACTATATGTAAATGTAATGGAAAATGTTTATAACATACATTAATTATATATTAGCCTATGTAAAATAGAGTAGACATGTGATCAAGTATATATTTTCCATATAAGATCGATATCACAAAATAATCATTTGAAGTTAACAACCAAGTCCAAATTAACAAGTTCTAGCTAGTTGATAAGGATAGCACCTAAAATATAGCATTTAATGTACGTTGTGCTTTGTTTGGTAAAATTTATGTCCAAGACAAACGAAAACGATGATGTTACAACATTAGTTAAGAATCAAGATGTGTGTGTATTGTGTAAGAAACATTTTTAGTGACATTAATATACTTCGGGATACATGTAATAATAACGTACTCTACTAGTTTGGTGAGGAAATGAAGGTAAGATGGCCGGGGCTAGAGAGCTTTCAAAATGGTCAACATAACTATGATATAAAAACAAAAACATACAAATATTGGTGCTAACTAGTCTCAAAATGATTATGTTATATAACAAAACACTGCAATTAAATTAATATGGGTGCATGTATACACATTTATATATGCAATACATGTACAAACATATCTCTCTCTCTCTCTCTCTCATTTGTATATATTAAATGAATTATTGATAATAATTATATATGTTGTGACTGTCATATATGCATTAATTAATAGTTTATAAGCTAGAAGATAAGACTTAAGCACAGAGAATCACATATCATGGTTAATTATAATTGTTAATGTTTTATTATGGTAACAAAACTATTTACATATATATAGATCGACATGGTTGAAATGTAACATGAAACTATATATATAAATTGAAGTCTGATAAAGTGAAGGGATGTACTGTAAATAAAAGAAAAAGAATGGGACCTAGAGATCATGGAGTTGTATATAAAAAGTGATGTTAGACAGAAAGATAAGGACAATGTGTATGTATTTGTGAAAAATATGGTATGTAAAGAACGATATGGAGATCATATATAACAGGTAAAAGAAGCATAGCATGATAACATTTCTTTAAAGATATATGTCTAGTAACATGCACACTTGAGAAATTAATTAAAGTAAGCTTAACTAATTTTTTTGTGTATGTGTGAGTGATTGTGTGTATTGAGAGAGAGAGAGAGAGAGAGGTACCTGCAGAGAGAGAGAAGCCAAAGGAAGGTGTTTGCAGTGGCAGCAACTAGAACAACAAACCTACAAAAGGTAATAAAAACAAAACCAAAGAAGAAAGCAAGCAACCCAAAACCTTCCTCTTTCATTCTTATTTCTGCTGCTAGCTAGCTAGCTCTACAAATTCATATTTTCTTTATAGATATTTATATTTATAATTGTGTGTTCGTACCTTCTTTTCCAAACCAATGCTATGTTAGGAATCGAGAGATCGATGAACGTTATACTATTTATTATGAAAATTATATATGTAGAATATACCAAGATTTCAATATGGGTAAAATTTATGTATGTTAGAAGGAAAAATTAATAAATTAAGCTAGCTAGCTCAGTATTTAGCTAGCTCATGTGAGATCGAGACTTAATTAACTGGCATGTATATATATATATGGATTGAAAAAGGATTTACATGATGATATGACTAAAGAAATGAAAGATTGACATAAAATTTTGGAAACTATATATATATATATATATATATATATATATATGTATATAGAGTGATAAATAAAGATCGAAATGGTTATCTTTGGTCAACAGCTTAATGATATATTGATATTGAAGGTGTAAATGAATTTTATAAGCGGAAAATTGTACGTACATTAGACTAATGAAATTATATAAGTAGCTGAAAACTAAAATCTGTTTGAACCTCTTATATATATATATCACTTCGATCAATTCCATAAGTTTGCAGCAAACAACTATATATAGCACTCCATGATCACCAATCGCCTTTTGTTTCTATCGATCAACCAACCGCAACAAATTAAATAAGTCCATTGCATGCCTCCTAATTGATTTCATTCGATCAATTCGATGGTGCCCAAAATTCTTCACTTAGATTGATCCATCAATCATATATATGATCAGATGATGGCCGGATGAAATCAAATCAAAACTTGATCAACGGCTCCTTTAATTATGCAGCCTCTTAATTAAACTTAACCCACACTGAATTAATATTAATTATATATCAAAATCCAAGGACATACGAGAAGTGGATGATTTTGTGGTTTTGTCAAAAGCATGATCATGATCATCAGGTGAGGATTCAGACATCATTGTAGTCTGATGATGATCAAATTGGGTTTCTTCATCTTCTTCTTCTTCTTGTTGTTGTTGTTCATAATTAGAACTCAATTGCTGGTATGGTATGGTAGATGAAGATGGTGTTGTTGTTGGTGGATGATTAAACTGATCTTGATGGTAATTTTCCATGGGAGTAGTAGTACAACCAACCATGGTGCGGGCCAACTGATCACTTGCGAGGTCGTAGTCTTGATCTTCGTCATCAGAAATGGGGCAATCCATGTTAACCCCAAACAACCGCAGTCGTTTAGCAGCCGCTTTTCCATGGACCACAGGCACCGATTCAAACACAACACCAGATGGAGACGGAGCCGGTGGTGGTGGTAATGAGGGTGGATACAATATTCCAGTTCCAGTACCACTTGTATGTTGCATTTGCATCATGTCCACATGATGTTGTTGTGGGATACCACCACCACCACCACCTGATCTAAAATAAATCACTGCAGATGATCCTGAGCCACCACCTTGATTATTCACATTCACTATGCTTCCGGTACCTAAGTTATGGTAACCACCTGCAGGCGTGTTACCATAGCGATAAGAAGCGGGGGGCCGTGATGGAGCGGGTTGAGATTGCAAGAAAAGTGGATTCCAAGGGTGGATATTGTTAATCCTATTGAAAGAAAAGTGATGATGAGGTAATGGAAAAGAGAGATTTGGATGATGATAAGGGGGCGGAAGAAGCGGTGCATCAGGACGATGCCTCCAGTCGATAAACAATCGATCTTTAGCAGAACCAGCAACACCTCTTTGAAAGGAGACAATATCTCCAGCATCAAGCTTTTTATCTTTAACAAATCTACTCCAGCCTTTAGTCATAACGTAGCTTTGACTGCTGTTCCAATATGAATATCTAAATCTCCATGCTTTTCCATTACGATCTTCAAAATTAAGAAGCAAACCTTTATCATTTGTGGATGAATCCAAGGGGAAGTATCTTTCTGCGTGTTGTTTAGGGATCACAAGTCGATTTAGCTTGCCTACGTCACTTGGCGTCACCACTTTGTCAAACATATGTTCTCTCTCCACCACCATCATCATCCCACTTCCTCCTCCTCCTCCTGATTCTTCTTCTTCATTGTTATTGTTATTGTTATTGTTATTGTCTGGTCGTGCAGATGATGGTTCCATCCATCCAGCAGCAGCAGCAGCACGATGGTGGTACGGTGGTTGTGGATGAAAAGGTGGAAGTTGATGAGATGAAGATGGTGAGGAAGAAGATGAAGAGGGAAATAACGACTGACCTGGGGGACCCGTGTTTTGTCGTTCTTCTTCCTCGTCTTCTTCGAAAGAGTTTCCTCCTCCTCCTCCTCCGTCTCCACCGGGCTGCTGCTGCTGCTGTTGTTGTCTTCTGCTACCACCACTTTCTCCACCCATAAAATTCATGATTTGAGTCTGGCAGTTGGCTAGGTTATTAAAGCTAGCTAGATCAAAATTATATATATATGTGAATATATTGTGGATCTAGCTAGCAATTGATGATCATGTGAGGATTAAGATATACTTGCAATAACCATGGAAATGAAATTGAGGGTGGTTTCAACAAAATTGAAATGAAATATAGTTGATGAAGTTGTGAATTGATGAGGTAGGATGATAATCGCTCTTAGGTAGCTAGCTAGGTAGGGTGTGGGGAGATAGGTACTATTGATATGTTGGCTTTTTTCCAAGGGTTTTTATTCACTTATGGTAATCAAACATCTAGCTTGCTTCTTTGCTAGGGTTGACATAAAAGAATTATTGGAAAAAGATTGAGAACTAACTTACCCAATTAACCCAACTCAACTCAACTAGCTAGCTACTATATATTTTTCCAAGATTATATATACAATTATCGATCAACACTAGCTTTTCTTGCTTGCTAATTGCTGCTACCTTCAATCTCAACACAAATTAACCATGAATATTAATATTAATTTTGCAGTTTCTTCATCTAGCTACCTTCTTCCATATATTTTGACTTGGTTAATTCTTCAATTCAATTCATTGATCGATGATATGATCTCTGAAACTGAAACAAGGTAAGGTAAGGTAAGGTAAGATGAGCTAGTAGGTGGTATATTATTTGTGCAGGCAGAGTGGGGGTAGGGATTTGGGTGCTTACCTGGAAGCAGCTTCTGCCCCATATTTTTGCCCCTTTAATTCCTTTTACCAATTTAATACTTACTGTTGCATTATTTAACGTTACATCATTTATTATATATATATATAATACATATCTATAATTAATGTTCTGTTCATTATTTTACTTATATATATATATATGTATATATTCAATTCATATAATACTAGATCGAGCATATGTGCTTTATCTAGATGTTTTCTTTTCTTAACTGATAATTAAACAATTTAAAAGTTGTAGGTATATATTAAACTCCAATACACAATATATATATATATAAAGACCATAACAAAAGATTAATATATTCTCCCCAAAAAGTTATATTTTCTTAAAACCTAGATCCCTAATGGACCATGCTATATATGTAAGCATTAATGTTATCATAGTTTACAAAGTTTGTATATAATGATATATGACTTCTCCCGTTAAAATGTGAATATATATATATATATACATATATACTTGAAGATCGAACAAATAATATAAATGTTTAATTAATTAAAGTTTTTTTAGATTTAAAAAAAAAGAATATTATGTTTGTATATTTGAAATCTAGCTAGAAAGATCCTAGCTAGCTTCGTTTTCATGGAGTGGTAGCTTGAGAATGTACCATAAATCTTACAAGTTAAAATATGGAATTAGAGTCAACTCTAACCAAATTAGTTGTGCTCAATTATCGTTGAAAGTAGAATCAGAGAGTACGTACGTGTTTAAGTAAGTTGTTTTAGTTAGGTAGTTAAAATCAAGCTATAGCTGGTCAACTTACTGTATATGATCAAATGCTTTGTAACCTAAACTTTTTACATTTCTGTACGTCTACATTTGATGATTGTGTTTTGATAAATAAGATATTATATATATATATATAGGGAGAGAGAGAGAGAGATGTTGAAAATACATATAAATGAAACAACATAAATTAAATTAAGGAGATGAAGAGGGGGAGGGGTCCAGAAGTTATCTGCTGCTTGGGTTCATGTGAGGTTGGCTCTGTCAAATGGTCCTAAAACTGGAACTGGACCTGGACCTGGACCTGGACCTGGGGTTATGTGTATTCCTTCCTAGCTATTTTCAACTACTTCAATTCCTCCCCATCCCCTCCCTCCACACCTTGCCAGTTGTTTCCTACCTGCTATTTCAACACTTTCTTATTTATTCACCATCATATCATTTCCTAATTAACTAATTCTAGCTACTTACTTACTTAGCTAGCTACCAATAGCTAGTCATTATTTAATAAGTGTGTTATTCTATTCATCTTCTTGTCACTTTGTCTAGTACGGTTTCAACTTTTTGTATATGGCTTTGGACGGTTACGCGGGTCGGGTTAAATTATACATTTTGTTTAATTTCTTGGGGAAGCTTTAGTCACACCTTCCTAACTTGATGGTTAGAAAGTCCCAAGACTTGGAGCCCAACCACCCAAATTATAATAGTGTGGTCCTCCTAGCTTCTATCCTACCGTTTTTAATTATTCTCCATCTTCTTTTTCTTTTAAGCTAAACATTATTTAAATTATATATGATACCAATGGCCCTATCATATCATCCATTCCCACTTTTTTCATATTATCATATCTATCCAGCCATTGATTAATAAATCTTAAATCATCAATATATATAGCAACCGAACTAAACATCGATCATATATATTATGTTAGAACTATTTGGTGGCCGGACATAAAGTTATTATGCATGACACACTTTTGATGAACTTGTATGTCTAGTTGTGTATGTTTTGTGTGAGTGTGTGAAAGGTTTGTTTAATTACTTGGTAAGCAGTCCGTACGTTTTATATATGCATTTACGTATACTATATGCATATATATGCAGTCTCGTACAAATTTAATGCACTTTTTCTATGTGGAATATATTGATGTGTTTAAACTATACTAATAAATGTCTAAATAATCCAGGATAAAGTTTTCCTCTTTAACATGCATTAAGGATATATAATTGAAGTAAGAACGTTAGATTAAACATATACATTTAACAATGAACTGACCATATTCATTGGATCATATATAGGCCGGTGTGCGGGATTTTCAAAGTTATTGAGGTTTGGATTTTGGTAGTGGAGACCACACGTACAAATTCACGACCTTAAACTCATATGCGCGCCTTTACTCGATCGCTTACTATTAAACTTCTCTATTTCGGATTTGTAGCGGGCCTCAGATAAAATCAATCTTCCGATCCTTCTTTATTTTAAAAAATCAAGGTTCTCCAATGGATGGCGTCCTTATCATATATTTTATCGCGAGAACAAAAAGAATAATTTATGGTCATTAATCAAGTTATTGACTATTCTAATTACACTAATTTACATATATGTAAATCAATGGTTCCCTAATTTTATATATGTGAATCAATGGAACCTTAATTTATAGATTTAATTGCATATTTACCCCTATAAACACCCTTAAATGCATATTTCCCCAACTAAAAAAATCAATTGCATATA
>JAOYNQ010000013.1:431648-449645 GCA_026259685.1 Tagetes patula
TGGTGGTCCAGGGTTCTAATCTCTCTGCCTGTGAGATTTTCCAAGAAAAACCCCATTGGTTTTCCCGGTTGAATGCCTAGCCAAATTCTGATGTCAAGTGGGCCCGGTTAAGACAACATATTGACCGGAGTGGGTTCCTCATTGCGGGGGATGCGACCAAATGGTTGCAAAAAATTGAAAGTCGCCGTTCAAAAAAAAAAATGAGTTAATCATGTCTATATGTGAGTTTGCACATCAGCCAAACATGACTTGTTTATCTCAATGTATTCACGCGTTTGTTCAAACCTACTCGTTTGAACTAAACCGAAACCCACAAACCTTGTTTTTATGACATATTCATGAATGTAACATAATCTCACAAATTCATACTTGAAAGACGGGAAAAGGGAGATGCTTCAACAACAACAATGTGCTGAATGCTAGAGATCGAGATATTGAGAGAAATTATATTTTATAGCTTATGTTCAGCTTAAAACTAGAAGAAAGATTGGTAACCTAAAATTGAAGCATTGGTGTACGTAGTTTCTGTTTTGTGATTTGGATCAGATGGCTATTAAAAAATATATATACGGGATATCTCATTTCTCTATTGTTTTTAAATTATGACGTCACTGCCCGAAATGCTTTTGCTTCTTTAACCTTTATACAATCATTACTGTCTTTTCACTTATTTCATTTTGCCATGTTAATGGTGGGTTTAATTTCCCTCTCTCACTACACACACACACACACATATATGTCATATAGTGGATTTAGTAAATAGAGCAGTGGTTTGACCACTAATCAAGTGGATTATGGACGTGGCCAGATTTTACGGCACTTTACAACCTCATAAATCATCATCTACGATTCCTTATTCCACTACTACTCAATGCATTTCATGGTTAATTGTTCTTTTTGTTTATTGTGTACTTATAAAATTAATGTTCAAAAATATCATTCAATACTTACAATAACCCAATAAAGTCTTTGAATATAAGAAGAAAAAAAAAAGTTTCAAAGGGTGTATTAAAGACGATGTGTTGTATAACCATAAATCTTCCATCTTCAAACCTAATAAATTTGCAATCCTTGAAGCCACGTTAGTTAATAAAGAGTTGGACCACTATGTATATTATCAATCAATTTGCATGAAGCTAGCTAGGCAAAAGACATACATCAATCAGAACCTAATAATTGACTAGTCAACATTATATAACATACCATGGATCCTATGTGGGGTTTTCTCATTTGGCCCACTATCAATCTTTCCTGTTAGCCGGAACCAAAAAATCATGTTTCCATAGACATTAATATTTATATTAATATTAATATATTACATACCATTCTTAAAGTTGCAAGTGTATACCTCACTAGTTGCAAGTTTATTTTTATAGTCATGCATCTCATAACAACTTTACACATATAATAATGACGTAAGCAACACCCATTAAAAAACATAAAATACATTAAAATGTGAATTGGATTGACGGTTTCATTTTTAAAGTCATAGTCTTTAGTTAAGTAGATAAAATTTATTATGGTTACTTTTATTGAAGTCTAAGTTACGGTTAGACTATGGTTTCTTTTGAGCAACTGCATCTCTATCTTAATCAGGTCCAGTTATCTATCAGTTTGTCAGCTGAAATAACACCCCAACTTAACCCCTTTAGAATGAAACTCACACTAGGTGAAAGAATACCTGAAAACTCAATTTTTAATCTTTTATAGTTTCTTTATTGTATTTTTATACAGATTATAGTAAAATACAGTATCTTTATGCATTGTTTATGTACTTGTTATCGGACTAAAAACTGATTGATGATACACGACTAAAAGTAAATACACGTATATATGTAAAGTCAAGTACTAGTGTAGCTTGTATACATAAAGCTATTAATTTTATTATATAACTTAAATAAATAAATCCTCTATTTAGGTAGTTGATAGCTGCGTTACATTCTTTTTGGGAATGGTCAGGCAAAGAAAAAAAAAGCTTAAAGAAGCATCACCGACGACAACTATCTTTCACTTTCCCTCCTTTTTCATCATTACCCTCCATCAACTCTTTCATTCTAACTCACTCTGATCATCATCAATATTCAATCCATACCCATCATGGGAAACTGTCTCTTCGGAGGCCCGTCCGACAACGATCGAATAATCAAAGTCATTAACTCCACTGGCGGCATCATGGAGTTCTACTCCCCCATCACCGCAGAATGCATCACTGATGAGTTCCCCGGACATGCTATTTTCCGGGGAACCGATCTTTTTTGGAAACCAGTTCCCCACCAGGAGGTTCTCCTGGTGGGAAACTCCTACTACCTTCTCCCTCTGGACAAAACCAGAAGGACGACAAAAGTTGGTCATATTAGATCCAACAGTCTGCCAGCAAACGCAGCAGCCCCGTACAGGATGTCGTTTGACAGCCGTCGGTTGTTTAAACGGTCGTATACAGATTCGAGTTCCTCGTCCAAGAATAATGGTAGTGGGTTTTGGAAGGTGAAGTTGGTGATTAGTCCAGAACAGTTGTTGGAGATACTTTCACAAGAAGGAAGAACACAGGAGTTGATTGAGAATGTGAGGACTGTTGCAAAATGTGGGAATGAAGGCGGAGGAGCGGTTTCGACATGTAATTCGTCTTCTGTGTTGTCTGATCAATGGAGTCTTTGCAGCAGTAGCAGAAACGGTTCCAAGAAAGATGCTGTGCTAGAGATGTAATTAGCCTACATATATATTAATTAATTCATCATATCATCTGTTAACACCCATTTCTTTTCTTTTTCTGCTTGTAGCAACTCTGTTTGATCTTCTTCAAAGATCCACTACTTATAATTATATATCAGTTACCAGATAACATGAGTTACTAATTATTATTTGTGTTGACAGATGAATATAATTAATGTTCTAGACTAAAGAAATTTTGGTGGTAAAATTTGTATCATAAATCATATGTTAAAATCAAGTAAAAACGACATGGGGGTTAAACAAGTGCAATTAACCATCAATATTACTTGTCAATTTATCGTTATCAGTTGGTAGTAACATTCACGTGCATCAGTAGTAACATAAGGTAGTACTGAACATGAAGTTACTTACTACTAAAAATAAAGTTTCTACCAAACCTTTATCGACAACGTTGTCGTACCATCCAACTTTAAGTACCAAAAACAAAGTTGCTAGTGAGTAGTGACAACCAAAGTTATTACCAAACTTCACTTACTACCGGCCGGGGTACAAGTTGCCACGTACCAAGGTTCATTTAGAAGCAAAATTCCCACAACTTTTGATCTCAAATAAATTTCCTTCCAATGCATAACAACTATGCATGCCAAAATGATATATTAAATTCCATGCAAGTATGCACTCTGCACCTCCCCTCTATAATATCTAATTAAGAACCGGCCACCACCAGACCTGACGAAATTAAAACAAGCTAGCTACCATCGTCACTAACCCACCCCTCCTCCACCAACACGACCTTCCTCCAATAATTGTAACTACTTTTATACCCGTTCAGAGGTCGGGTTTCAAAATGATAAACGATCAACAATATAATATATAATATAATTTTTGTGTAATTGGATTAGCCTTGTGATCAAAAAGAGTTTCGATCGGCCCAAACAATTCTGTGCCCACTAATTTACATCTGTATTGCTGTATGTCCATTGGGTCCATGAAAAAAAAAACTTGTTTAAACTTATATAATGGGCTACCGGATTTTGGCCTAAAGCCTTATCAAAGCATAAATGAGCCTTTTCAGTTTTGAAGAAAACGAACCCATCTATGAGACTATGAGTCTATGACTAGCCTTTTAAGTTGTTTAGTTTGTCTTCATGTTTCATTCAAAAGGTACGTTTATTACTCTTCTGAATAATGTTTTTAAATTCTTGAATTATTAAAAAAATATTAAGCAATGATAACAAAACTAGTAACTATATATAATACTTAATAAAAAAATAATTATTACAAAATAACAACAATATATAATAGTTTTAGAAGTCTAGTTGGGATCTAGACAAAGAAATAAATTGAATTTTTACACTTTACCTACCTCTATATGCCCCCTGTTTAGAACCTAAATGTTGCAACTTATCAAAAGCAACCAAGGTTGATGGCCTATTAATATTGGTTTTGCTTATTTATAATGCGTTCCCGAATTTAAACCTGAACAAATGTAATGGGAAGCAGTTCCCGTGTATACAGAATTTCGGTTAAAAAAAGCATAAGCTCAAAAACCGTCATTATAAGATTACCAAGCATTAGTTAAGTGACCCATGACATTGTGGATGACGTCATAATATGGCCAACTATTTACCAAAGTCGTGCATCATGTATTTTGCGTGACATTTGTCCGGCTTTTCTTAATGAAATATATTCCCGGCCAATCTATCTAATAATTCAAGGTTTTAGGGGGCAATTTTTTAGGGGGAACATTTGTTTTTAAAGTTCTATAATAGAAAGTTTTGGAGGTAAAAAATTAAGTAGAATTTTGCACCATGCATGAGTTGATGAAGCCAAATTTTTAAATATTAAATAATTAAAAATCTTTAAACATAATAGTTATGATTTCTTTATAAATATTATTATTTAACCCGTGTATATCACACGGGTATTAAACCTAGTTAAAATAATAAAAAAAGAAAAAGAAAGAAGATGATATTAATTAATTGCTTATGTTTTTATAGAAGTATGTCCTAGTATATACTTATGTTGATTGAGACACTGCCGTGTATATTCCTTGGTGACAATGATTATTCTTTGTCTTCTAAATGGTAACATATTTGCAACGCTCTACTTGCTGGTAAGAGATTTAGACTTTCTAAAACATACCCGAGTTCTATTTTTATTAGCATCACTTTTGGAGGGACATTAAGGTAATGAAAGGAAGACTTGTTGCAACACAAGTTAGATCCCTGAGTTTAACGAGTTTTATCGTTAACTTGCGGTAATGCTTACAAGCGGGCGGGTAATGAGTTTTCCCTGAATTGGAGTCGGATTGTTCCCGAAATAGGTGAGCTTGGGCTACCTAGCGTTGTATATGTTCGCAGAACATACGAGGTCGCATTTCACCATTGGGTTACCCCAGCTAGCTAGCCTAGCTAATTTATTTGTTTCGCTGTAAAAAAATAAAAATAAAAAATGCTAACATATTTTTCTTTACTAATTATTAATAATATTTTTATGTTTGAAACATCACATTTTAAAGTTTAAATTATGCAATAGATGTGTTAATGGTGAAATTTTCATAAAAAACCTAAGAATTGCTATAGGAAAGAACACTTTTTTCCTTGGGTGGAAACATAGCGTAAAGATGTATATATATATTCAACATGTTTGTTGAATTCATTTGCAATTTGTTCTAGAAGTGCCATGTTCTCTTTCTCAAGCCACAATAATAGTATCTTGTAGCATTTACCATCATTATCTATCTTTATTCTAGCGCAGTACAACAACAATATACATACCAGATATATTGAAATTTTCTTTGAACATATAGACAAACATTTTATTGCAACTAGCAACAAGCTAATAGCTAGCAAGAAACTAAAACTAAAATAAACCTTACATAACAAGAAGCAGGTTTTGCTACCACTCGACCTAACCAACATTTAATATTCTATTCCTATCCTTTCATGATATCACCACTACGTTTGACTAATTATACAATAACAAGTGTGTGCGATTCTAGTCATTTGGTCCACTCTATCTACCGGTGTGACGAACAACTAGCTTTGTAGTCTTAAGGCCACAATTCAAATCTTACATATATTTATACTAGCGCCAAATTAATTAAATTTTATTGTCATTAACAAGGATTGACATTAACATGCAATTAGTCAGGATGTTTTATGAGGGTCAAACTAATGATTAACTGATGAAATCTCGTCTTGCCACTAAAAAATACAAAAACTCGACAATGAAATGTCAACTATATATACGTTGGTGATTAATTGGGAACGAAATTAGTGGTAAAAAGTTGTAAAGTTGTATAGTGATCTGCCGTCGTTCATAGTTGTTACTTGAATGATGAAAGTGTCCAATTTCTTCAAACCTTCATCATCATTATCATCATCATCATCATCTTGGCAATTATAACTTTTGACGTTAGTTAATATAATTTATCTTCCTGTATTAATTATTTGAAACAAAACAACGTACCATTGATCGATCCCTCGATCTATGAATTAGTTTTAGATCGATGATATGATTTGGTTAAATTATGATTTGTGAGTGAGTGATTTGGAGATCAAATGTCGTTGTCAAGATGGAAGCATGTCTTCTGCTCATACTCCCACATGGTCTATCTACTGGGACCCAAATATCTCCCAACACAAACACACTTATTGTTTTTTTAATGTGTTGTTGTTGTTATTGTTGTTGTGTTTAATTAGGTGATTTGTTGTTGTCGGTATATATATTTGTTGATTATTAACCGGCACTTTTAATTTTTTCTGGTTATTAATCGATCAGGAGTGTGAAATGGAAAAATACCTGGTACAAATGCATGGTGGTTGTCATGCCATTTTCTAATTACTTTTCATGGTGTTCTTTTTCCAACGCTTTTTCTCCATATATAAACCCATTTCCTTATGACCAATCTTACGCACACCAAGCTAATTAACCAGTTATATATATAGAGACCTGTTGATAGTACGTACGTACATACTATTGTTTGATTGATCATATCATATTATATGTCAAAAGAAGAAATGAAAGTGTCTATGAATGTTAATGGTCAGTCTAAAGTGCCTCCGGGGTTTCGGTTCCACCCGACAGAAGAAGAGCTTCTTCATTATTACTTAAGGAAAAAAGTTTGCTGTGAACAGATTGATCTTGATGTTATTCGAGAGGTTGATCTTAATAAGCTTGAACCCTGGGACATTCAAGGTAAATGTTCAATTCTGTGTATTACAATAACTATTATTTAGTTATTTTAACTTTGTTTGTTTGTTGGTCATTAATTATTTTATATCTAGTTTGAGACAATTTTGAATTCTTTTATGATATTTACTTATTAGAGCATCATTTATTATGATCAAGAGTTGAAAAAACTTAATTTGTTCAATTAATTCATCTTGTAGAAAAATGCAATATAGGCTCCAACCAGCAAAACGATTGGTACTGTTTTAGTCACAAAGACAAGAAATACCCGACTGGGACCCGAACAAATCGTGCCACTGCTGCTGGTTTCTGGAAAGCCACTGGACGGGATAAGGTGATACGTAGTAGCCATCAAAGAACCGGCATGAGGAAGACACTAGTGTTTTACAAAGGGAGAGCACCTCATGGACAGAAATCTGATTGGATTATGCATGAATATAGGCTTGATGATACTTTCATTTCAATTCAAGATTCAAACGTAAGTATATATTCAATCACAAGTTTTTTCTATTCCATCCATCATATCCTAAATGATACCTATTTGAACCATCAACTTTTTAATTATGAAATACATCACTTAACTATCAGCCATTTAACCATCGGCCCGAAATAATGTTACTTAAGATAAGTTTTGTGAAGTTAACTTTATTAAAGATCAACATTACTTTATTTAATTAGGGAACAAAATATTATCCAAACTTTGACTTTAGAACCAATACATAATGCTGTCGTCATGGTTTCGTTTGCCTACACAATATGTATTTGGCTATTTGCAATTTGCATGCACATTTTAATTAATTATTAATTTGTTTATGATCGATACTCTAGGCTTCTACACATGAAGAAGGGTGGGTGGTATGCCGTTTGTTCAAGAAGAAAAACTACCACAAATCCTTTGACACTCCCCAAAGATCATCATATGCTGGCTCTATGCAACATGATGCTATGCAGCCACTAATGAACTCGACCAACGACATGTTCATTCACCTCCCCGCGCTTGACAGTCCCACTATGACTACTACGTCTCAGCATATGAGCTCAACCACTTTCGATCATGGTTCAAGTATGAAGAACTATAACTCAATGTGTGATAATGAATATGATCAATGTAGTAATTGGGCAGATTTAGATAAGTTTGTGGCTACCGAGCTTGATGTCCAAATGGAGCGTAATGAGCCAGTTTTAACTCGGACCAACGAGGAAGATATTTGGAGCTTAGCTAGATCACCGCTCGATCAGTTTGATTACTTGTCGTTTTAGCGTTTATAATTATATGCTTTAAGGATGATAACACATAGATAAAATCTATAAAATATAATAAAACAAACCTACTTTTGCCAAGTGTCAATCTCTTAGCATGTCTATCTCTTAAATGCTTACTTGGCATAATATTGTTAATCCATTGATGAGGTGTTTTTACTCCTTAACTTTTAGATTTGTTATGTTTTTTTGAAAACTAGGTTTAATTGAACTAGGATTAAAGGCGAAAAATATAACAAATCTATATTAATATAAACCGGCTAGAAAAATATAATAATAACACAAATAATCTTTACCAAATCTTCGATTGAGATGTACGTATACAATTGAATAGTTTATTATAAAGTTTTTAGTTTCACTATTTAAATTATTATAACTCAATTCCGTGTTAAACACGGGTCTCTAATCTAGTATATATATATTACATAGCTGGCTGGCATATATAATAGCATAAATGATGTAGTGTTTGAGTTGCTAGAATTGAATAAGAGTATTGTGATCGATTTATTTTGTATTAAATAACTGAAAATAAACATATATTCCATGATTATAGGAAGCTAGCATGGGAAGGAAATAGGAATAGAATATATGTATATTATTTAACATGAGAAGAGATACATGATATATGCATATTCAATTAGAAGGTTTTGTCTCTACAGTCATGACGAGCTAGACGTTTTAAAAATGAACAGGCCGGACTAGTAATTAATTGTACATACTTGTAGTTATTAATAAGTGAATTGTTCACAGAGATTATACCACAGAGATTAGTGAAAAAATTTTCACCGATTTTATATTTATTTAAAAAAAAATATTAGAGAGAACCGCACACTTTATATGAGTAAATTATATATAGAAAAAAAATTGGTTGTAAACGAGAGCTAGTATAGGCTCATCTCTTTCCAAAAGCTTTTTATAGAATTGATTGCTAACGGGTGATTAAGAAATTTAGCACGTACAACAAGTGCAAGCTCGGACGGCTCGACCTTAATTAGTTCGTTTCGAGTTTTATCTTCAAAGTTTCGAGTTTTATCTTCAAAGTTCAAAGTAAGGTTTGTCAAAAACTTTTTAAGCTGGAGCTCAGCTTTTTTAATTATAATGTAATTGTTTTATTTTATTATACACACACACATATATATTATACTAAATTAGCCAGTAGTCACTCATGTATTACATAGACTGAAAAACTAACATGATATATGGCATAAAAAACATTATCATCTGTAAACTGTTTGTTTTTCCAAAGACATTTCATTAAAAAACCATTTACGTAAGCTTTTTTTGATGCAGACTTAAAACATTCATTTCTAATATCTTTTAATGTCTGCGGGAATAAACACCAACATCCAAAACTCACCGCCCACTACCACATTAAGAAAAATCAAAAGTGAGTTTTAAAGTGTTTCGACTTCACGAATAAGTTTAGGCATCACCCACTATCGAAAGTGTTTTTTAAAAGATAAAAAAATGTGCAAAATATATGGTAGTGTAGCTACTAGCTACTCATGTTAGGTTATTTGGTAAATCCAGTGATTATAAAATACAAGGTTTAATACCTGTGTGTTACACACGGGTTAAATAATAATATTTATAAAAAAATATAACCATTATGTTTAAAAAATTATAATTATTTAATATTAAAGAAATTGGCTTCATCAACTTATATATGCATAGTGAAAAATTACACTAAATTTCCCTCTTAAATTTTCTATTATAGAACAAAAAAAAAATTTTCCTTAAAAAATTGTTATCTATAAAACCTTGAAATATTATATAGATTAATACAAAATAAAGTAATACGATGCATCATATATGCATGGTGCTTGAAAGTAACTAACGAATTTAATATCAATTAAAGATTGCCACATTGGTCAGAATATCTTTGCCACTTTTTTTAGGAGATTTGTTGCATCACTATTTTTTTAAATGACGGTTGGTGCAACGACTTATTATTGAAGTACTCAGAGGTGTAAGGATCGAGATCGAAACCTCGCCTCTAACACCAATAGGTGTTTTTCATTGGCATTGAGGCTCCCCCATTACTGCGAATGCAGCGGAGGCTCAACACAACCTTCTTTACAGGCCAAGTTGATCGGAGTCGAAACTCGTCAACCAACTGTTCCAAGGAAAAACCGGACATGAACCTTTAACCATGCCACGTAAACCCTTAGGCTCACACACGAAGCCGGGTGGTAACCCGAGACGAGCTTCATGCCAAAATCCACCTAAAGTGACACTAATAGGATATAACTTAAGCCTCTTATGAAAAACTCAAATCATCTTACCACTAGACCACAAACAACACAAGCAAAGAATTGTTGCATCATTATTAGTTACATATCATTTTCATAAGAAAACAACATGTTTTCCACACAAAAAAATAAATAAAACTAACCGTTCATAATAATAAAAACATATTAAAGAAAATCTCTGTATATTATAAAGTGGCAAACTTTTGGGACATGTTATTATCCCAAGGGATTTTTACATATTTCCCCTTCCTAAGCATCTTAATTACATATATCCCCAACTCTAAGTTTTTATTACATATTTCCCCTTCCATTAAAAATTGACACAATTACCCTTTTTCTATCAATGTCTATTTACATACTCATGTACATACATCCACCAATAATTAGGCTTAGGGTTCTGTAAATTCATGTGAACCTTAGGAACTTGAGAAGGAAGTAAGGAACCGTGAAGAAAAGAAGATCCATCCAGACTTCAAACCGTATGATTCAATAAATTCTTTGCACTTGGTCTTATGGTTATATATGCATGACATACAATAAGAATTCAGGATATAAATTCTTGCGACTTTGATGTTATAACTGAATTAATTGTATTGGAGTTCAACAAAGCATTTTTTTGTTTAAATTAGTGTACGTAGTTATGTGGGGTATTAGAACAAGGTGTCATGAAAATGTTATATAGTAGTAAATATTGAGAAAACACCATGAGAATGCAATACATAGTAAATATGTAAATTATCATCTAATTAGTTCATTAAGGGTAAAATAGTAATTCAATTAATTAATATAAAAGAAATGGGTAAATGTGTAATATATGTGGTTTAGGAAGGGGAAATATGTAATTGATTTTTAAGGTTGGGTAAATATGTAATAAAAGAATTTAGGAAGGGGATATATGTAAATGCCCCTTATCCCAAATATCACATATTATTATGACTACACTTTATCATATATATTACTAACAGATTAATAATCATCTTAATTATTTTTGTTGTTTAAATTAATTTTACATAATTATTTACTAAAATTCTTTTCATTTATTATCATAAAGTTTAAATTTAAATTTCAACTACGATTTTTATTACATATTTTAAAGTTATACTTTATACAATATAAATTTAAGAGTGTCACGAAGAATTTTATATAATTTTGTCATTATAATAATAAATTTTGATAGAAAAAATTTCTACAATTTCTCCATCATAATAGTAATTTTAAATTTTGTTACTTTCTGTTAAATTTAAAGTTTAAATTAATTTCGGAAAGCTTGTATATAACACCTCAAACTTTTTGAAGAAATAAATTTTGATTTTATTCAGTAAATATTTAACTATAGTATAATGAAGCTAAGTTTGGTTTTTATCTATATTTGTATACTATCTCAAATTTTTATGTTTGAAAATTTAACAAAAAACTATTTCATAAAAATTACATGACTATTAAATATTTATTTTAATATATTTTATTCAACCCGTATATTACCAGGGTATATAACCTACTAGATATAATAGAACTAGTTTAGATACGGCTGTTTTAAGAATAAAACGTGCTTCGGTCAATTTTCCCCCTTAAATTTCATAGTTTAACTAGATATATTGAGAGCGGGTCATGCGTTTCAGCGGTCAGGTCAAGTGATCGGGTCTTGCCTATGTGACTTCGTCACATGTGTTGATAAGGTAAAGTATCATGTCCCGTATGTTACGGCACAAAGTCGTAATGTGTCACATGTTAAAAGGCTATGAAACATGAAAATTAGAAGTCAAAACGATAACTTAGTTAAATTTAGAATGTTGAAGTGGTATTATATGTCAAAGTAGAGTAAGAAAACAAAGTAAAAAACCCATAAGAAGCTAAAATGACAATTAGTAAAGATCGATGACTAAAATTGTAACTATATAACAGTTATAAAAAAGAAAAGAAATTGAACTGCCATGTGACAACATGTGGTAGCCCCCTCACTCACCGACATTCCTAACCCACCGACCTTCCTAATTAGGAAGGTATATAATATTACTAGGTTAGTGACCTGTGGTACCCACGAGTTAACATATATTTT
Organism: Tagetes patula; assembly: GCA_026259685.1. NCBI lineage: Eukaryota > Viridiplantae > Streptophyta > Magnoliopsida > Asterales > Asteraceae > Tagetes > Tagetes patula. The sequence goes on from JAOYNQ010000013.1 coordinate 444,084, forward strand.
TTATATTAAAAAAATATGCTAATTAACTAATGTACGTTACACAAGGATTGGTTAAGTTACAGGAGACCAAGAATCGCATTATATTAGTTTTCATGACAATTAAAAATGAACCTTCTTCATCTCAAAACAATTAACTTTGTAGATTAATTACGTCAACTGACCGACTATTTGAACATGTTTTATAAGCGAATTGAAATTTCTATTCCACTTAAAATAATAACAAACCAATTAATTTGTGTTTTGTAGCAATTGTTTTTACGACTCCAAGCTTTTTCCGTTACTTTTCATGTTTTCATAACCCAACCTATTAAACTTTATACTTTTCTCTTTAAATAATTAATCAGAAGTGTTTCATCAGCATATCAGATCGAGTCAAGAGTAATGTTTTGGCGTTGGTTATGAAGTCTGAAAATATATATATTCTTGCCCACGTGAATGTCATTCGCACACCGACCGTCGTAGCTAACACGAGCAATTTGCTAGTTTTAAATATAATCAAACTACCACCGGTTGCATGATTGTTGTACCAACAACTTATTTGACTTTGATATAAAACCCTATTTTCGGTCCAAAAAATTGACAACGTACTATTCGTTGGTGGGGAGGTTCCTATCAATCTCAAACCATATTTAAAATATGAGCTTTTAATTAACTATATATATTTCTGTTGCAACTTTTTTATGCTCATCAGACTTGAACGACATGCGTACGTAGTGTAAATGATGAATGTGCAATATTGTTTAAAAATGGTTAATTTTATGCAGTTATTTCTATTAATAAATATATGAAAATTTAAAACATTATAAACATATACATTTGTATAACTATTGTTAAGAGTGTGGACATGAGTGGAGGTGATAAATGAATGTGAATATATAGTTACGTACGACGATATATGAGAGGGATGAAGAAAAACTCATGATTTGTGTGGAGGGGAATTTAAAAATAAACGTTTGTATAACTGCTTATAACAAGATTTTATTTATAGATATAATTATGATTTTTTTAAAAGTATGGTATTTTTAAAAGGTTTGTTAAAAAGAGAGGTGTTTCTTGTTTAAATTTGACAAGAGGGGTACTCGCCCTTCCCAAGGGCGAGTTCTGGTGCATTGTTAAACGTGTCTGGTCAAGATTCTTGGTTTTTTGTTTTGTACCTGCTACTCGCCCTTCATATGAGCGAGTTCTTCATTAATCCCATCCACTTTCTACATAAGAAAAAAGACACTGCAAAAGACTTTAATAAAGGCTGACATTTTTGTACTACTCGCCCATGTGAAGGGCGAGTTTTTCATATTTTTAATTTGGTGGTTGGAAGCTGGTCTGGTCGAGTTTTATGAAAAAAAAAATTTTACTTCTTTATATATCATCTCCTACCATTTGCTACAACACACTTTCTCAATTCTCACCATATCAAACATCACTTAACCAACACCACAATCACATCTAACAAAAAATGACAGGTTGGCCGGGGAGTTACACCGGGTCCTTTAAACAATGAGTTGTTATTCCTAGGTGGTGAGCATAGAGATGCTCATTATTTTCAAAATCCAACAAGTGATGCAGGTATAATACATTCTAAACGGGGGGACGCCAATTTTTGGAGACTCAGCTCATTCGGCAAAAACCTATCCACCGTAATGTTATGACATACTTAGAGATTGCGGGTTTTGCTTGTATTATTTAGTGTGGTAACCGTAAGCTAGATTGTGGTCTCATTACAGCTTTGGTTGAGAGATGGCGGCCGGATCGAGACCCACACGTTAATGGGCCCACTACACATGGTCTAATGTGCACATCTACTCGTTAAGTTAAGCTAGGCGGGTTGAAAAGCAAAGGGGTGGTATGTAGTTGGAGTGGAGTGACATAGGAATCAGCAATATGATTCGATGGTATATGTTGGGTAATAAGTTAACACGCATCCACAAACCGAGGACAAAGAAAACGATAACAATTAACTCACCGAACCACATACGTATATACGAGTTTTTAACCAAATTAGTGTTTATGGATAAATTATTTACCAAAGTAGTGTTTATTGAAAACTATTTACTAATATGGTGTTTTGTCTCTATTTTCATTTATTGTTTTAATATTGTTTTCGCATAAATTTTTAGTTTCTTAAAATCATTTTTTTTTGTGTTTAATGGGCAACAAAGCTGAAATTAATATTGAAAAACCAAGTTAATCATATTCCGTAACCGATTTATATGGTTGATAAGCTTTATTTATTTTCAAATATGTTAGTCTAACTTTATTTTCTAAATTAAAGTCTGTAATATTTCATTTAGTTTTAGTTTTATGCCTTATGTTGAATTGAAACTAAAGTTTAAAATAAAGAAAACACATACAAAACCGTATACAGGAGCATTTAAATAATATAAAATTTAACGATAAAATCACAAAACCATCTAAAAATTACAAACAACACAAGAGTTTAAAAAAAGCAAAAAAACCTTTGCAACAGCTCCTATTGGTGAAATCAAAATTCATAAAATTCATTAAGAAAACTATTATAATCTAAACTGAATAAAGCTTTTCAACTATAATCCAAACGTATAAATCGGTTATGGAAAATGAATAACTTGGATTTTTAATCTTACTTTTAGCTTTGTTGCCCACTAAATAGAAAGTAAAAATTTATGTGAAAACTATTTATTAAATTAATAAATGAAAAAAATAGCTATAAAACACTATATTAGTAAATAGTTTTCAAGGAATACTATTTTAGTAAATAGTTTTTTCCTAAACACTAGTTTGGTAAAAAACTCCGTATATACAGTAAACATTAATTTGACCAAGTCATATGACCCACACCGCCATTGGGCATCGATGCCATCGGGTGTTGTACATCACCACGTGAATTCAGTCAGTAATATATACATATATTGGAATTGGAGTGTTTTTAATAAAATTTTGAGATACTATATACATTACCTCATGGCTTGGCTTCTGCACTTTCCTCTTTGGATTCTATTTCTTACGCTAGCTCTCATTCGCAACATCACTTTTAAAAATTAACACCCACTACTTGTATATATATATATATATCACCATCTTCATCTACAACATTTCTTTAATTTCATTTAATTAAACCCATACAACGTACGTACAAATTTAATTAAATGGGTTCATGGCTTACAGCAGTAGTCAAGAAAGCCTTCAGTCCTCACAAATCTTCTAAAACTGCAACACAACATCATCATCATCATCACTCGCAAAATAAGAGAAGCAGATGGTTGTTTAAAAAATCATCATCATCAGCAGTGGTTACTGTACTACAAGATGAAACTAATTCTAGTGTTTCTCAACTCCAAAAGCATGCGGCGGCTGAACCTGTGGCTGCCACTGCTCATGCAGCCGCGGGCTTAATTCGTGTCACGCCACCAACTTCTTCTGTCTCTGTGAACCATCATTTTGCTGCCATTATCATTCAAACATCTTTTCGTGCCTATCTGGTAATTAATTAATTAATTTCTTCCTTTTTTATTCTCCGACTTGTTTTTGTAAATTCTTACTTCTCACTCATCCGTACTAGTTTACACTTTTGTTGTTTTTTAGATTAAAAAAAAGCAGATCGATGATCAGTAACTAATGAATAGTTTCATTCAATGTTTTGTTAAACAAATCTCATGAATACAAAACCTATAATATATCATATGATATCTACGCTAACTAGATGGTGTAGTGGTAAAGAGAGGAGACCTACAACTAAAAGATTGTGGGTTCAAACCTCACCCACAACACAAAAATAATAAATTTGCCGTTCAAAAAAAAAAGATAAGTTTAAGTCGTAGAACTAGCTAGCAAAATGTTTCTTGTTGTGTTAATAGACAGGTACGTCGTGTAAACACACTTCAACACTAGACAGGCGACACTCATTTTCTTAAAGCTGGCACATACATGTATGTAATAAATAAATGAGTCGTACGAAACGAAATAAATGAGTCATATGAAACGACATGTTTAATACGATTATATATATGTAATATACGTTACAAACACTTCTAATATGAATGACATGACATATATTCAATACATTTTAATATAAGTGTACAAACACTTTAATCAAACAAATGACACTAAACATTTAATTATATTTTTTTTAACGACGACATCTTGATTTTTAAGTTAAAATACCGCAACCTGCTTATAGCATGATTAAAACCCCTAACCTAGTGCCTCTAACATAATTGTGTTATCAATAGGCCACTAACCCATTGGCTAATAATGTTATATTTTGGATACTCAATTTATACTTATCTTTTTAAATAAAAAACTAAAATAAATATCATTTTTGTAACTGAGAAACAATAAACTATACAATCAAGACTTCAAGATTTTGTAGGTTCTCTAATCTTGCTGAAGGCAAATATATTAGATCTAGTTGTTTCTTACTTTCTTTGATAGGTATAGTTGAGGACTTGAGACTTGAGAGGGTACATGGGCCAGATACTCACGTGACCAGCACAAGTAATCATGATGAAGTTATTTTATTTTACTATAATTTATACAAATCCAAATAATACAATACTGTTCGTGAACAATAAATATCAAATAAACAATAAAATTAATGGAAAATGTAACAAAAATAATCAATTTTTGATTTTTTCAATTAAATCACTCAAACTTTGTTTTGTTTCAATTAGATAACTTATCTTTAAGTTTTAATCCAATTAAATCACTTAACTTTGTTTTGTTTCAATTAGATAACTTAACTTTGAGTGACTTAATCGGAACAAAATCAAAACTTGGTTATATTTTTACAAAGTTAACTCTAAAGTTAATATCAAAGTAACATGGAATTTAAGCGATCTTGCAACATGTGGTTTGTGCACTTGTGCACGACATCCGAAGGAACAATCCTATAAACGTTAACAACTTCAGTATAATATAATTTTAAAAATTCATAACGTAACGGCACTGACATTTGGTCGGTAGCTATTGGAATGATGTTTCAGAAATTTTATATTATATTTTTACCTTGATCTTTGTACGTTGTATTCTGTCTTCTTCTATGTTGAAGTTATGTAACGGTTAAGTAATGTGATAAACTTTTTTATTCAAGGCAAGAAGAGCATTACGAGCATTGAAGGGCATTGTGATGCTTCAAGCTGTGATTCGAGGTCAAAATGTAAGAAAACAAGCCACCATCACTTTAAGATGCATGCAAGCACTTCTTCGGGTTCAATCTCGGGTACATGAACAACGATCCAGGCTCTCACACCATGAAAGTAGAAAGTCAAATATATCAGAAAACACAACACTTTGGGAGTCAAAATATCTTCAAGATGTAAAAGATAGAAAGTCCATGGTACGTAAACGCCACACCCAATATATACACATAAATTCAGATAAAAAAGAACAAACTACTTTATCATTAAAATTTTTTAATCTAATTTAAGTAATTTGATGTCCCTCAACTCGTAAAAGTACATGAAAAAAATCTCAAGCTAATTTTTATATATTAAGTGTACTTCTAAAAAATAATAGGCAAATTGGCTAAAAATAATCCCAACTAACACCTATTGGCCGAGAATAATCCCAACTCAGTTTATTCCCTCC